>JANHFL010008991.1:88228-104364 GCA_032468155.1 Oxyrhabdium leporinum | reverse complement strand
GTGTGGGTGTGGGTGGGTGTGGGTGTGGGTGTGTGTTGGGGTGGGGGTGTGTGTGAATGAGATGGGGGTGTCAGTTTTTGAATTAAAAGTAGCTGAAATCGGGAGGTAGCTTGCTTGTTACTTTGCAACTCGGGGGAATGTGTCAACTATATGTTAAGGTACAATTTCAAGAGTTTGGGGCCAGGAATAGCAGCGTGGTCTTTATTTAACCAAGGATACTCCTCCCACTGTTACCTTTTGCAATATGTGCTCCTGCAGAGATTTTGCTCAGATATGGGAAAGAGGAACTAAAATGATAAAAAAAAACAAAACAATGGTGTGTTTGAGACAAAGAATCCCCTACGTTTATTTCTATATGTGCCTTATGTCTTCTCATCTAATCTGGTTGATTATTCTCGGGGAAACGGTTAGAAATATTTGTTATCCTTAAATGTTTGTTAATTGCATTAACTAGTTTTCAGGTGCTCTTCATTGGGTCCCAATACATGGAGGCTTTAGATGTAGCCCATTTAGAAAGTTTAAAGTTGGCCTCTCAGAATATTATTTATAAAATTTATCTGTATCCCATTTGCTAGAAAGCAGAGAAATGTATGCCATTTAACAGAGCAAGAAGTAATCGAAATATAAAATGTGATATTTTATACAACATAAAATAGTGCCAATTTCATTAAGTTGTGAGCAGAAATAAATTATATAATTTATTTTTAAATATAGATGGATATAAAACCCATCATATGACAATGTATAGTAGAATTTTATGATATAAAAGCAATTTAGGATTATTTAAAAAAGAGAATAATTTTATCCAGGAATTATGGCCTTTAAGTAATGTGTATTTTATCAATTTCTGTATTGCCTTTTGTAATTTAATTTATTTTTGAACAGTTATGCTAGAGGAATTTTGTGCACTTGGCTCACAAGTATAATGCAGATAAGAAAATACTTTTCTGTATAGTTGGTAGGAATATTATGTTTGTATATAATATCTGTATATTTCATAGGTCTTTAAAGAATTAACAGTTGTAACTAAATTACTTTCAGCTGGAAGAACTGAGTAGTATCTATTTTATCTGGCTTAATTTAACAGATTCAGTTATTTTAGTTTCAATTAGAATGCATTATTTTAATTAGGTAGCAATAGTAAGCATATCAAATTAGAAAATATAGATTGGCATGGGAAGAAAGATTGTAAGTTTTCCACCTATTAACAGACACTAGGATATTATTTATTTTTATTTTATTATCTTGTGAATAGCTTTGCTTAAGTCCTTGGCTACAGACCCCTGAAGTACTTTTTATCCTAGAATAATTCAGTGGGCTTTGTTTGATCCTTTGATAGTTAGACCTGGTTTGATAAGACTATTTGTGCTTCCATGTAAGATAATAGTACCAAAGTAGAATTTGCCTCTTATCAAAAAATTAAAATGATATTTAAGAAAAAGGGGGAGCTAAGAACAATTTTTCAAATGTTGTTAAATAGATAAGTTAAAATTGCTGATATAATAAATTTAGAATTGAAAAAAATAAAAAAAATAAAATGGAAATAAATTCTATTATTGCCTATATCTACTGTAGATATGTCAGCTCTCTCTCTTGCCTCACCCCCCCTCTCTCTCTCTTTCACACACGCGTGCGCACACACACACACACACAAAACACACTCACACACAAAAGCAGGTTTGTGCTTTGACTGATCGGCATCCCAAGGTAGCGTTCCTTTGTGCTTTGACATCTAATTAAGAATTGCAGTGTAAATGCAGAGCCATAAGGATAGTCTGAAACCTTCATATATACACAACCCTCCTGTATGATTACAGTATGCTTCAGGCGGTAATTAGGCTCCTTCATCTTATAGAATTCTAGGTTCAGAACTGAATCAACACACCTTATTTGTAATAAATTGATTAATTGGCCTCTACTGTAAGATACAAATACAGATAGGGCGTATTTGGTACATTCTGTACAAATCCAGTTATAATTTGTGGCAAGGAGCAGCCTAAAGTAACAGCCCTACATTTGTTTCTTCTCATCAGGTTTGTTAGAAAGCAGTACAAGATTAAAACCTCATGAAGCTCAAAACTACAGAAAGAAAGCATTGTGGGTTTCGTGGGCCTCCATTATTGTTACGCTGGCTCTGGCAGTGGCTGCTTTCAGTAAGTATTGAAACATCTCATCTTTAGATTGTGTCTTCAGCAAGTGCATGCTATACAACTGCTGAAATGACATAGGAAGAGCTGCCCGTCCCAGTTTTCCTGAAAAAATTGCTGAAAGTTAGAAGAAAGACTTGATGTTGAAAATTTTTTGAACTTGTATGGATACGGGTGTGCATTTTTTTAGTGGAAAAAAATATTATATGGTTTGTCTTTCTTTAAACAAAAGGAATCCCTTGAATAGCTTAAGCATTGTACAGAAATGCAAAGACAGTGCGTGCAATAACCTATGCGGAGACAGAATAATTATTGCAACATAACGGCTAGTTCATATTTGACCTGCAGCCTACCATTTTGATGGGATTACATCTTCCTCGAGGTAACTTTAATGATGCCAATGCGGATATGATTTTCTGCTTTAGGCTATTTAAGTTGATATTCCATTGAATGTATTATTTTTTTTGTCAATTAGCCTATGCGGACTCCAAAACTGAATATAGCTTTAAAAAAAAAATCAGTTTAAGGAAGGAAGGTTATTTCATTTAAAAAGAAAGTACGTAGCTCAGCACAAAACGTTGCACACTTTCCAGTAGGGAAGCTAACCCATGAATAATGCAAAATGATCTTGAATTCGACAGAGCGAGCTTGTGGTGTGAGATGCAAAATTTGATAATGGTTACAAAAATCAGTTGCACTTTTTATTTGAGTTGCCAGAATATTTATTTATTCGCTATAAAAGCAGGATGGAAAAAGACAAAGGATTTGTGTCAGATAGTGAAAATACGATCTTAATGTGAGAAAGGCAACCTGGATGCCTCTGCAGCATATGTTCCAGTGCTAATCTGCAGCAGTGGGCTATTGCTGAAAGTTGGTGTCAGCTCCCAAGGGGGGTTATTAGTCTTTGGCCAAATGGGCTCTGCAGAATTTAGCATATATTACTTGGAGTAATTTGTATGGAAAACACACACCCGTGTATCTATTTTTGAAACGAAGGAAGGAAATATAAATGCAGAACTCATCTGTAAATCAAAATACAACCTCTGTAGATTTGTTCTATGTCACTGATAAAATTTGCTACCTAGAAATTGGGTCAGTTCTCAAACCAGAGCTGTGGCTAGGATAGCAGTCTATGGCATTTTAGGTAAAAGGATTAGTGGGAGAAAAAATCTTCCTAAAGATCTTTCCCCCCTTTTCTTTTAATCTAGCAAGTAACACTGCAGTGTATGTTCTAGATAGGCTAGTAATCCTGTTGTAGCATTTGCTTGAAGTATGTACAGATGAAATCACTGGAGTGTAATTGACCAAATGTGCTAATTTGCATTAAAACTTTGGGATAAAACTTTCTAAGCATCACTCGGTGTTACTATATTGAAATATGCTCGTAACTGGGGCTTACACTGAAAGTAGGAGACCAAACTGTGTCTGAAACTGAAGTGCCACATCTAAAGAACTGAGGAGATAAAGCCAAGGTTTTTAGAATTCCGGTTATTGCTTATATATCCTTAGCTAAATTCTTCAAAGTCGTAGTTTATATTCATATAATTGGTCCATTGCAACTTTTTACCATCATTTAGAGACATCTCATTTTTTAACTGAAGCTCAAAATCTCTCTTAGCCAGTAACATGAACAGAATTAGTGCAATACAATGCAGTCCTAGGCATTCTGTTGAGAAGTAACCACCACTGTATTCAATGGAAGTTAAGTTCCAAATAACGGATCACCGGAAGGCCAGTGTGTGGGTGGATGTACAGGTTTTAAAGTGATAGATAAGATAGAATAATTTCAATTTTTTTATTAGGCAATCAAAAGTGCAAAGCAAGAAAAATATTTCAACATTTGTTGGATAAAAGGCCAACTTCTTGTTCAAAGTTAATAATACAGGAAATAGCTAATGACCTTCGGAATTAATTTCCTATGTTTTTATAATGTTAAGTAGGAATGACCTTGGGAGTCTGAGGTAAAAGATGCTATTTAGGGAATGTTCAGATAAGAGAGGGAGGGGCAGAGACTGCAGCTGCATCACATATGCAGGGAAAGAAACTCGGAAATCATCCTTCCTAAATGTCTATGGAGCTTCTCAATCATCCAGGTCATGGTTGTCCCAAAGGTGCTTTTTTAAGAGTCAACTGGACTTTCTTTTTTTTTCTTTGAAGACATTTCGCTTCTCATCCAAGAAGCTTCTTCAGCCCTTTGGGATATCCTTCCTAAATTATCAGGCTATAAAAAAAGACTGAGGGGGATTTGAACTTTCAGACTTGCAAGATTCTATTAATGTAATCTTACAAGAAAGTAGAATTAACTCGTCATGTTTCCCATCTGCTCTAACTGGGAAGGCTGACAGTTTCAGCACTATAACACCCCCCCCCCCCAGGTATATAGATTTAGAAGTATATGTTAAGATATTTAAATTCAGTAGCTGGGACAGTGTGCTCTGTGATTTATCTGATGATGCTTTTGTTTGCCAATCTTTTTTGATATATATCAAAAAAATGGCTGTATGATTCCCTGACAGTACATCATTCTGAGCACTGGGAAACCTGTAGAAGAGACTAAAGGATGTAGGAATTTCATAAAAGATACAGGAAGTTTCAAATGTAATTATGCTGCTCAGATGAGTAGAGGTGAACATTCCTAAGAATTTCTTTTATATTTTTTTTATTGAAGTTTAAGATACAAAGATAAAAAACCAACACAAACTAGAAAAATAAGAAAAAAGATGTAGAGATAAAAAGGAGAAAGGAAGAAAAAAATATATTTAAAAAGCAAAAAGGAAGGAGTTCTTCTTCAAGACAAATACAATTTCATTAACTTTTTTATTTTCTCTAACTTTTCTACCAAATGTTCTTCACCCCATATTTTATCTTTTATCTATTAGGAAATAATAAAGCCTCATCATTCAATCTTAATCAGTAGTGGTTCATTAAGAGCTTTTAGAAATTAAGTAAATCAGTTTCATATCCTCTTTATAATAATTTGCCATTTTCTTTCAAAATACAACAAAAAACTCTTCTTCCCATTTCTTATCTCATATCTATAAGCAATTCTTTAAAATCTTATTTATTTTTTAAAAAACCATTAAGATTACCAGAAACAATTAAAAAATTGATGAATAATCTCTTCAAATAATTAACTTTTTGTCTTATTCTCCTCTCAAAAACCCCTTCACAAATTTATTACTTTGCTTTTAATACCATGGCTTCTCAATTCCTCTAAAAATACAGCAACAAAAAATCTCTTCCAATATTTTATCTATAAACAAATCTTTAAAGCCTCTTTCAGCTCTAAACAAGAAAAACCCATTAAATGCTACTACAAAAAATATACATTTTAATCTTGATCAAATAAGCCAACTTTATAACACTTCTTACTTTTAAAAGTCTTGATTTTCATTTCTTTTAAGTAGTGTCCCAAAAGATTATTTCTTTTCATTCTCTTTTTATCTTCTCAGGAACTCCTTCATTTTTGTCAATATCATTTTTGTATCCTGTCGACTTTGAATCATATCCAGAACAGCCTGATTCACAGTTGTATCATCTTCTATCGCCTCTTTTAATCTCATTTTTATAGCAACAGACAATCTTAACAGAATGTTCTGAGTACATTATTTCTAAATATTCTTCCAGAGTTAAAATACTTTCCTCCATTCCGACTTAGTGGGCTTTCTCCTTTAATTCTAATCTTTAATTCTTTATGGTCATCTTCAGTGACCAGCCTTTAAGTTTTCCTCTTGTCATATTTTTCTCTTAATTCACAACATTTTCCTAGGGAAAGATTTCTTACACTTAAATAAAAAATCTCCATATATTTTAACGTATTTTTTTAAAAAAAAATACAGGAAGTATTTTTATAATTATTTCAGAATCTTATTCCAGTCAATCTGACCCTTTAGTCCATTTAAAACTTTCTAAAATCAATGTTCTAATCACCCTTTTGCTGCATATTTCCAAATAAAATATTTTTCTTTAAATTCTTAAACTTACAGGAAACTTTTTTCACTGAGGATTTTAGAAAAAATTACCCAGTGTAATAAATTCTGTCCTCCTGAAGGTTCTTAGTATGCAAAAAGCAATTTACAAGCCATTTCTAGTGAAAGTGATTAAAAGGGCGAAATCAGTGTCTTTTTAAAGGCTTTGAACCATGGTTTGGGCAAAGTTGATTTTCGTGACTCCCAGAGTTCTAAAGCTTGCTGGAAACCACTGTTTTACTGGTACAGTCTTGTCATGGGGAGCATCAGTATGGAGCATTCTGGACAATCCCAGGTTCCCCTCTTAATCTGGGGAGGAGTTCAGGGAAACTGATTCATTCACCGGATCCTTTTTCCACCCTGATCATCGGCTCTATTCTTGTGGAGCCGTCTTCAGTTCGCCATTTTTTTCCATAGTAGATAATACTTTTTTCTCTTCATCTAAATTGTGTCCAAAGGAATTTCTCCAAGAAAGACTATGCCTATCCATATGCACCACTGAAAGAGTAAATTATTCATGGAGGTTAGGATTAGGATTCCTTATTGTTCCTTTCAATGAAACCTTGGACTATTTTCATTTTGTATTTCTTTTCTATTGTCAGCAGTTTCCATGTTTAGGCAATTCGAATGCTGGTTGACAGCTGGCTGATAGTCACCTGTGTGATGTGACTGGTTTTTGCTGGCCTGAGAATCCTTTTAGACACCTGCTATTTATGGCACATGTTTTCTAGCGCACAATTCTTTAGCTGCTGCTGTTTAGTCAAACTGCTTCTCATTCAAACTATTCACAATAGCAAAGTAATCAAAAGGCAAGTTGGATCTTGTAGTCCATGATTGTAATTATTTTTTGCGCTCCATTGACACATAATGTTAAATTATAATGTGATTTGTTGGGCTCTGTCTCAATATGTTGTACAAACCAGCTACTATGACTTGTTTAATGAACCATGGTTAAATTATCATGAAGTGTACAACCATTTTTCTATATATAAACCAGAGAATGATGAGACATACGAATTAATCTATAGTTGCAAAAGAACATTTCTCATGTTATGGCTATATATGTAAGCTTTCCTTTTTAACCTGAGTTTTAGTTTGAAAAATAGAGTATTTTCAGTAGTAAATAGAACTATTTGTTCCTGCCTAGACATGTCAAGCCGAAACTATAAATTTAACATGAGTTCATCAGACATTCTTAACAAACCATGGCTAATAAGGGATAATTTATCATTGGTGTTACTCACCAATTGGCTTTTCTAGTTAATAGGAGTGTTTTTATCTCAGGGAGTAAGAATAAAATTAAAAGTTATTTTTATTTAGTAAAAATATCAAGATCTGGTTTTAATTAATACACTGATTTTGACCAGAAAGAAAAATCTTAGTTTCTCTTCAAGATCATTTCAGCTACCAAAATGAGTCTTAGATTACTATTTCATACAGTGGCTTTTTTCTGATGGTATGAGAATTGGTAATGAAGAATGTATTCTTGGAAGAAGAAATTTATGCTTTCTTTGATGTTGTTTATAAAAAGAAAATGGAGAGCATTTTTTCTTTACTGCATTTCCTTTGGCATGGTGATGTTCGTCCATCATGTTCGAAGAGGACCTTGACATCTAACGTGTTGTGGGCTGTCCACAGTGTGTCCGCAGGTAGCTGGTGAGGCCTAGACGGGCACGGAATGTTCTGCCACATGTCGGGCAGATGTGTAGGCATCATTGTTGCAGCATTTGCAGCTCTGGCTTTGCAGAGTGCTCGCTTCTCCTTTGCTGTGGTTCTTCTGTCTTCAAATGTCTGGCAGCCTTGGTGGATCACATGACGTATCACGTAATATAATTTGTTGTTGTTTTTAATGTTTTAATTGATGGACTTTTTTATAGTTTCTGAAATGATTTTACATGTCTTTTAATATTTGATTGGGAACTGCCAAGAGTTGGTTGAAAGACGGGCACCTGTTTTATTTAAATGCTTGAAATGAATAAAATAATTTGTTTGCTTCTGGCTTAGTTTGTTTCTGTGGATTCAGCCATTGTAGTTTGTAAGGTATGGTTTATGGTTTAGTGCACAGAGGGTGTTAAGAGAAAGTATGCTTTTAGAGTTTATAGAGGGTGATTATTGGTGAGATTATATGTATGAATAGAATGCGAATAAAGAGTTAAGTGGGCAGTTCATTATAAAGAAAACATACAAAACTACGAATTTAGAAGCACAGGGGTTAGAAGAAAAGATGGTGGCTTGAAAGAAAAAAGATAAGAGAGTCTATGGATATTCTCAGTCATCCAGGTCACAGAGCTGAAGAAGCTTCTTGGATGAGAAGCAAAATGTCTTCAAAGAAAAACCAGAAAGTCCAATTGCCTCTTGAAAAAGCACCTTTGGGGCAAGATAAGAGAGTGTTTATAAAGATAAAAGAAGAGAAGCAATGTAGTCTTTGCTCTTCAATTGAATAATTAGAAAGCATTGTGATTGATGTATCTCTAGAAACAGAAACCTGCGTTCTATACCAAGGTTTTTCAAACTCTTCCATGCAGTGGGATTATGTGAAAGATCTGGAGGTCTATCTTTTGTGGGAATTCTATAGAATCTAATCTACAGAAGGGAAAAAGGCTAGTTTATGTCTTATTAAGCTACACTAAGCGTCTGAATGCTGCCAATATTTGTGATGAAAAAAAAGATTGCAGTGTATGCTTTGATTTTGCTGGTAGTATGCGTCCAAGTTTTTAATTTTGCAACAAATAGCACTATGTCTATTTTAAAATATGATTATGACTTCAGTATGAAAACAAAACTGTATCAAGAGTACATAAATATTGAGTTAGAGTGCCATGAAACAGAACCCCTATAAATGAATTATATCCATACTACATAAATATTGAATTGGAGTCTAATGGAACAGAACTCATATAACTGGAAGTCCACGCTGGAGGACAGAAGTAGATTATTTATTAAATTTAGAGGCTGCCCAACTTTATCACAGTTAAAATAATGCATTATAGACAATATTAAAAGCAAGTATTAGTGGGGGGAACCCACTCTGCTTTCATTGCCCCAGTTATCTCCGGGTGTTTACAAAGACTCTCCACAGGGTAAGAGAACTTTTTGAGGGCCAAAGAGCTGATCAACATTCTTTTGTCAGACCAGAGAAATTCAACTGAAATCTCATGATTGTCAACCCACACATATACCATAGTCCAGGGTGTCAAACTCACGGTATCACATTGTTGTAATGTGACATATCGTGACTTTTTTCCCCCTTTACTAAAACGGGTGAGCATGGCCAGCGTGTGACACCTCCAGCCCGCGGGCTGTGAGTTTGACACCCCTGCCCTAGTCCTATGCTCTTAACTCTCTTGTCTGTTTGATAGTGTTTTCGCATAGTTGTTGACTATTTGAACACTGCTATCAGATTTCCCATCATCTTATGTTGGCAGAACATATATAGGTAATGATGTAGAAGCCACAGGCATCTTCTGTGACATCATGATCATTGTCTATTCATATGGCTTGAAAATTAATGCCAGCAAAACAAAGGTTTTGAATCACAGTAATGAAAGTGTAAATGACCTTGTGTGATGCTGCCTAGGAAACAGTCAGACAAGAGAGGCAGGAGTCCCCAGTAGCTTAATAGAGAAAGAAATTTAGGAAAAAATCCTAATTGCCCAGGCAGCTAATAGTGGCAGAGGGAGGTTTGTACTTTCAGACTTGTAAGAATATGTTAATTTTACTTTAATACTAAAATAGAATTATTTCATCTGGTTATGGTTCTTGTCTGATTTACCTGGAAGGGCTAATATAAGGTAAATATTATGATTAAATAAGTGGAAGTCTTTACTAAGGTCCAGGTACACTAAATCTTTGTTACTCCGTTAATTTACTAAAATAAAAATTATATCACATTACAATAGTCTGATATACAGTAATTTGTGACACATCCATGCTGGTTTCTATTAATTGTGGCATACCTATCCAAGCTCCATAAAGTTGCTGTTTTGTAAAATATTTGATGATTTTTGTCCAATAAAGACATCATACTGACTGATATCTAGCCTTTCAGATCCTCTTTCCCTTTTTGAAGATCACTATTGCATTATATTTGTGATACTCTGTTGTTTAAGGACTTTACCAACCCTTCCAGGAGTTCTCAGAAATTAGCAAAAAAGATTTCTGAAATCATCCTTACCAGTTCCTTTAGTATTCTGGGATATGACGCATCTGACACTGGAGACTTGAATTTATTTACATTAGCTAAGTTCTCTTTTATCCTCTCCTCATTTATTCTAAGGTGCAAACCTTTTCCTCCAGTGGCATAACAATGAGCAACTAAGGAGTCATTCTTTGCTGAAAAAAGACAATATGAAATAGAAGATAGGTAGTTCTGCCTTAAAACCATTACTATTCATTACTTTATCCTCACAAAGGACCTTACTCGTCTTTAACTTTTATTTCTAATATATCCAGAGAAACCTTTGATATATCTCTTTTAATATATTCCACGGGCCTTAGCTGATTCTGAGCTTTAGCATTTTGACAGAATCCCTGATAACTATACAGTTGTCATTTCCTGTACATGTCTCCTTCTCTTTTCAGTATTTTACAGATGTGCATTCACTCTGCCCTCTTTACATTTCTCCTATTTTTCCTTTTTTTGGGATGGGTGGGCTTGCCCTTTTCTTCTTAAAGATTTCAGCTGGAGCTGACTTGCCTTCTCTTCCAGTTCCTCAACGTCTGCTCTTCTGATATCTAATATTTATGTTTTAGTTGCTTTTCCTCTGGATATCACAAATTCAAATGTAATACAATCAATTTCCCCCCTTGGTGCTGGTCACCTTTGCTGCTTTAACAATTTCTCTTTATGTTGGCAAGGGTTAGGTCTAGCATAGCTTATTCCTTTACTCTTTCTTCCACCTGAAAAATGAAGTTGTCAGCAAGAGGAGAGAAGAATTTGTCGGTCATATGGTGGTTGACAGTTAGATTCCCAATAGATGTCAGGATAATTGAAACTTCCTTTATCCTTATTATATGATTTTTTTTAAAAAAGGCTGATTATCCGATGCAGGTAAGCTACATCTGTATGTTCTGACTGCTCAGGTGGTCTGTAGTACAGTATCTTCCATGGCGTCTCTTTCGTTTCTCTCTTTACTACTTCACACACATCTCTAGTGCTGTTTGATAGAAAATGAGGTAATAACAATGTGTATTTCAGTTTTTATTAAAAAGTATTATTTGAAAATCTAATGCTTTGAAATCAGAAAATAAGTCTTATGTGTATCATACTCTTCCTGATTAGATTTGCTAGCATGACGCTCTGCTTAGAATGTCAAAGTTACCATAAGGTTGTAGTTTCCAGTTTAAATCCAAGGCTCAAAACGGTTAAAATGTGTCTTATGTGCATGGAGCTCCTGATTATTTGAAAAGTGTTGTGGCATTAGATATAATGTCATTTGTTAGAAATAAAATTAGTTTTCTGCTCAAGTATTTTTTGCATATTCAGAGAACATATTTTAATATGCTTTTTATTATTGGAAAATAAAACATTTATTGTAAATTAAAGTGCGCTTTGAAGAAAGTTATTTTGCTTAGTCTTACACCTCAGTCTGTAGGTATAATTGTAATCAAAATTCAAGTATGAATCCTATGTTAGATACCCCCACTGTTACGTCATGTTATATGTGTACACATCGATTTGACATAAATGCTGCAGATTATCACACATTGCATTTGTTTTTTTTAAATAAAAAACAAGAAACCCATAGTTTAACATTAAAGATGAAACTATATATTTCAGAAGAGAATGATGTTTTCATCAGTTTTGTTCAGAACAAAGCTTATCAGAACTTGAAGTTCATTGAATTTTAAGGAGTTGCTATACTATTAATACAAATTAACTATTTGCAAATCTGTTGCTGAAGTAATAGAAATTAATAACTTGATTTTTTTTCTCGCTATGATAGTGTTTTTAGTTAGTATAATCCGGTTTCTTGAGTTCAAATGTCAAATGATTTAACTGTGGTATACTGAATAAATAATTGGCTGGATTACACAGTGGGCTAAAACCAAAACCAAACCATACTAATCTAATAGAGGTATGGTTCCTAAAATAAGATGCGGTGAATGCCTCATATGACCTCCACCTAGGCTCAATTTCCTAACGTATCTGACATTTTATAACATAAAAATCAAAATGTGAGGGATACATCCTGGGAAGAATGTGGTAAACAGGTATTTGATGATTAGCTGTATTTTCTTTTTATGTATTGTTCCATACATATAAATCACATTTGTGGGTTTATAAATATTCAAAGCCATGATTTGCTTGACTAAAGCTGTTGCATAAATAAAAATTGAATGGGTTCATAATCATTTAGGTCAGTGGTCCTCAACCTTTTTGGCACTAAGGTCTGGTTTCATGGAAGACAATTTTTCTATGGACTGGGGGGAAGGGATGGTTTTGGTTTCAGTCACTTGCCCTCTTCTCACTTCCAGCTGTGCAGCCTGGTTCCTAATAGGCCACGACCATGGTCCATGGCCCAGGGATTGGGGAACCCTGATCTAGGGCATAACTCTAATTGTAAATCATGCCTGGGCTTGTAAAGTATATTATACCAGAAGACAAAATTACCTTCAAGATGTGCATTCAGCCATTGACTAGGAAGTGTAGCAACCTATTACCTTGAACCATTGTGCAAAAGCATATGAACTAAGTTTTTTAAAATTAATTTCAAACTCTTTATCAATTGAAAAAGAGTGGTTAAGAGGTGCTGTAGATAAGAGACTCTTTGTAGGATGTGGAACATTAATATTTTGAGTAAATCCATATTACTTAATCGTTACTTCATGATACAATAGACCTACTGTTCTGTGATTTGCTTTGCTTTGGCAGTAAACATTTATCAGGCCATCATTTCCAGCTGTGTGGAACTAATAATACCCAAAGGAGCCTCTTCCATGGCTTTGATATGTGAGATATGAGATCTGCAAAAACCAAAGCATCACTTTAATGAACAAGGCATAGTATTTCAGATAGAATGAAGTGTAAGTAGAATAAAATTTTAGTTAAAGATTCTAAAGGGCAGGTTTGCATAATAATGTCTGCTTTTGCAATGCATAGAAAAAATACTTATTGATCTAAAGGTATATAAAACAGATCAGGCAAATAGATTATCCATTGTTTTATTCTCTAATAGAAAAAGTGGACTAATACTCTTTCTATTATTTCCCATTACCGGTATTTCAATATTCCAGTGTGTCTTGACTGCAATCTCCCAAACTTTAAAGTCAATTTGTTTGTTGACTTATTAGCATTTCTAGCAATTTCCAACAATTATCTTGGTGTTAGGGATCTGATTCTGAAGGAAGAAAGGTTTATGCTGAATCTTTTCTTTAGATATTGCACTTTGTATTTTAATATGTATTTCCTCTTTTCAGTCAAGCCAAAGAAAGAAGGTAAAGCTATGCAGGTATATAGAGATACTATATGCTATAATTTTGAATGTGAATATAAACCATTTTTCCTGAAATGCTGATGTCTATTTTCTGTTATGGAATAAAGATAATAATCATTAAAGGATATTAGAAATCAGAAACATACTTTTTTTAAAAACTGCTTCACTATTCATTGCCTCATTTTTGGAAAATGGTGTTAGGGTTGATTTAGAATTGTCAGCATTGAGTTATAATGATCTTAATTTATTGTTAGTCATTGTACTAGGATTCTGGAAGTGAATTAACACTGTTTTTTAGTATACTGCATTTTAACTCGGATTATTATATGATATTCTATTCACAACATTAGGGACATTGCTAATTACATGATTGAATGTAACTCAATAAATGAGAGCACAATATCTGTTACAATTAGTGATTATCCAATAAATACTTACTGGATATTTTAGCTGCAGTGCAGGAAAACAGCAATAAATCAACAGACGGCGAACCTGACTGCAGTCTCAGGATAAAAAAAGATTGGTGCATACATACCTATATCAAAGACAGGAGATGCAAATGAGTGTATAAATTATTAAACTATTGCTCTAACGATATCAACAATATTTTCCTTAAGTTGGCAAAATATAAGAAAGACATACTAAAAGAAATAAGCAGGTATCAGAAAACCAAGAAGATATGATCAGAATAATATCAAAAAGATAATTCAGTAAGCCAGAAAATGCGTGTATATTTTATGAGAAAATATAAGGTTCGATTACTGTGGTGGTGTTCTACAGAGCAAGTAGTGGTTAAAATTAAAAAGAAGAGAAAATACGATTTGGGTGAAAATGAATAGCGATTTGTAGGTAGATGAAGAAGTCTAAGCAAGCAGCCTCTAGCAGAGTAAAAATACAAGGGATTAAATGATTGAGGATGAAACCAAAGTGAAGGAGTGTTGAAAGAATATTTTAGAGATTTGTTTCAGAGCTACTCTTATTGGGAAGCCTGGAATTGAAGTGAATGTAGAGTTAATATCAAAGAAAAAGATATATATGCCATGAGAATGTTAAAATGAGTAATGCTGCTGTGAAAATGGTGTGACTGAAGAACTATTAAAATATGGATCTGCTTCGTTTACATAAAGAGTGTCTGACTCTTTTCATCTGTCCATGAAGACTGTATGTATGCTCATGACTGGATTTAGAGTTTCCTTGTCAAAGAAAAAGAGCAAGAATGAATGAAAAATATATGGTTAGACTTTTAAGTGTTCCTAGTTCAGATCCTACTATAAGAAATAACAGTGAACAAAATCTGGGAAATGCAATTATTTCATGGTGGAGACCAGCTTTTGTAAGAAGTGAAAATGTTTGTGTATAAAGCATGGTTCTGTCCACTTTGCTATATGGAAGTAAACGTTGAGAATGAATGTACTGGGATTGGTCTATCTGGAAAACAATACAGTGGTATCTTGGCACTCATTATTAATTGATTCCAGGAGATGCGATGAGTACCAAAAAAATGAGCACCAAACAGATTTTCCCCATAAGGAATAATATAGCGACTCACAAGGCAGCCGACTCTGACATGTTCTAGCTTGTGTGTTGAGTACCAAACAAACAATGAATAGCGGGATAAAATGTTCACATCAAAGGCGTTGGGTACCAAATTCGATGAGTTTCAAAGCAGTTGAGTACTAAGCTAGCACTTATATGGTAAAATAAGAGATGGTAGTAATAGCAATAGCACTTAGACTTATATACCGCTTTACAGTGTTTTGAAGCACTCTCTAAGCAGTTTATAGCATATTGTCCCCAACAATTTGGGTTCTCATTTTACCCACCTCGGAAGGATAGAAGGCTGAGTCAACCTTGAGCCTGGTGAGATTTGAACTGCCAAATTGCAGTCAGCTGACGTAGCCTGCAGTACTGCACTCTAACCACTGTGCCACCACGGGTAAAGAATGTATGCATGTCAAATGAATGTGGACTGAATACAACAGTAAGTGACCAGTGTGAAAGAAGCACATTATGATGGCTTGGTTATATGGATCGATTGTCCATCGCAAAACAGATCTATGAAGGAAGTCTGAATGAATGGAGAGAAAGAGGAAGGTTAAGGAAGTTGTGGTTGCATGGAGTTGCTGAAAAAAGAGAGACGAGAAACTGTATGAAAATGGAAGTGGTAGAAGCAAGATTGTCTTGTAAAGATAGAATAGCATGAAGGGATGTAGTAAATTTGGTTGTTACCTCATACCTTTAATCTCTTTACCTGCTATTTCTTCTTTTCATTACAGCAGATTACATCAAAAGGGAAGAGTGTGATGGGTTAATATGCATGTATGGATATGTACTAAATTATTTGGTAATTATTTTGGATATTTTTGTTGTCATTTATTAAAACATTTAAACAAATAGAATAAATAGCTATGTAAAAAAGGAAGTATAAGAAAGACATACAGACTCCCGGTGCACTTCCGATGGTGTCGGGAGCAAGGCTGTCAGCTCCGCAATCCCCCCCTCCCGAGCTTTCCTTGTTGGAGGGCTCCAAAAGGAGCCATAGCCACCCTGTAGGGGTGGTGAAGTAAAGGGGAGTGCCTGACAGG
>JANHFL010008991.1:72997-88188 GCA_032468155.1 Oxyrhabdium leporinum | reverse complement strand
GAGTGAATGACATAAAAATGACATATGGAATTATTGTGTAATTTGATCTTTGGTGGAACTAAATAATGATGGATGATTTGTTATGAAGATATGTAATAGTATTAGATTTATATAATTTGGTTATGAAGGTATGTAATCGTATTAGATTTATATAATTTGGTTAAATGATATAAATATGATGGATAACAACTTATTTGTAGTGAAGGTATGATACCCAGATACCACAATGTTCACACAACGATATGTTTGTATACATATTTAAAAATAAAAAAACTTTACAAAAAAAAGAAAGACATACAGGTGGTCCTTGGTTAATAACAACTTGTTCAGTGTCTGTTTAAACTTGTAGTGGCATAAGTGGTACTTATGTCCAGTCCTTGGAGTCCTGGCCAACAGAGCATCCCATAGTCACATGGTTGCCATTTAGAGAATCCAGTACCGGTATTTAGTACTTTTGGGGAATACCTTTAAACATGAGATCACATATCAGTTGTGATGGACATAGGAATCCAGGAAAAGTTGTGGCTGCTTTAAGAAATACTTATCAAGTGCTATCTGCATGCCAGGGATTTTGTTCAGAACTAAGAAGGAAGACAAATATTTTATCACCCTAGTACTGTACTGGTTTAATTCATACTAGACAACTCGTGACCTGTTGGGTCATCATTTCAGAGATATTTTGTTACCACATTCCTCAATGCTTTCAACGATGGCAGAGGTCCTAAAGTTGTTAAAACTTCAGGAAAATATTCAGAGATGTATCTGTCTTAGAAGTAGTCCATGTTGAATTGTATGTCAACAGTTGACCACAGGAAAATGTTTATGACATTTTGTATTGTCATAAAATGCTTTGTGATAATTTTTATGTCAAAAAATATTTTATAAAATTCGCTAAATTTCAGTTCCACAGAAGTCATGGGTTCTAGGCTTTGAATGCATTTTTACAAGTTAGCCCATTGGAGATACCTTGGTTGAAAAAGTTTTGCTCCATGATGCACCATTTCACCCAACTATAGGTTAGAGACACAAGAGTTTTAGTAATATGTAGATAGAAGTATGTTTTAAGAATGCTGGCTTGGAAGAGATGGTAATTGTAATCAAACTAAAGCTTCTGAAACAGTTCAAATATACAGACAACACTACCTTAATAAATGAAAGACAATAAAAGTTACAAAACTCTTTATCTGCCATCAAGTTGGTGTGGACTCTTAGCTGCCATATAGGTAGATTTTTCCAGGAAGATTTGCGCCCAATTTGGTCCTTCAGATCTTCCAACAGCACACCTAATGTAATTGAGCCCATCCATTTTCTTTCTGGTTATCCTTGTTTTCCTTCCACCTTTGCAGACTTCTCCAGAGAGGTAGGTCTTTGCATAATGTGTTGAAATAGGATAATTTGAGTCTAATTATTGTGCTTCAACTAAGAATTCTGGGTTCATTTGTTCAATGATCCATTTGTTCTTTTATTTTGTTTGGCAATCCATGGTATTCCAAAGAATCTTTTCCAACACCAAGTTTCAAAAATGTCAATACTCTTTTTATCCCATTTCTTTGAAATACAGCTTTTGCTCTCATAGTTTCATGGGGAAAAGCATTTCCCGTACAATTGTCATCTTCCTAAGTGTAGATATGTCCCAGCATCTGAATATGTTTTTCTAAAGCCCCCACTGCTATCCTAGCAAATGCTAATTTATGGTATATTTCTTGATGGTTGTTTCATTACTTTTGATAATCAATCCCAAAAGGCAAAAATTATCCACTACTTCAATATCCTCATTGTTAATTCTAAGATTGGTTGCTGTACTTATTGTCATTAGTTTGATATTCCTATTATTTAACCCTAGTTCTATTTTTTCCATAATGTTCCTTGATTTTCATTTTTCGGTCTTGCAAAATATTGGTATATCCAGTGATCAGGACAGTGTCATCATCTTGGGAGAGGTTATTGATTTTTCTTCCTCCAGTTTTAAAACTATGCCAATCTTCTTCCTATCAATATATATTCTGCACGTGAGTTTAATAAATAACAGAGTGTACATCTTTGTCTTACTCCTTTGGCATTCTGGAGCTGGTCTGCTTCACTATTTTTCCTGACTTATATATAGGTTTTGTGTGTGTGTGTGTGTGGGGGGGCAATAGAAGACTCTGAGATTTCCATTTTTCTAAACGCATACAAGATTGATATATTGACAGAATTGAGGGCCTTTGTATAATCAATGTAACACAGACTTATTTCTATTTGTTACTCTTTGACTTTTTCAAATATCAAACATGCATCAGCAATAATGTCTAAGTTGAACATCTGGCATTCAGCTAACCTGAGTTGAATGACATTATTTTGCTAGCATGTGAAAATAGTTATTGTAAAATAGATCACACATTCACTTAAATCTTTTTTCTTTGGTATTGATACGTAGTTAACTTCTTCCACTGAACCACTTTGTTATTCTCCAGGTTTTCTGGGACCACTCGATTAGAATAGTTTCTTCTGTTGCTTGCCAAATTCCTGTAAATATTCCATTCCATTTCTTTAGCTTTCCTATTTAAAGACCAGAGTATTAATCTAATATCTTCTAGTACCAATAGTTCTTGTAAGTACCAGTAGAGGTAAGGTATCTTGGATGTGGACATTTGTTCTATAGAATTTTGCTACATTTTCCCATTTTTGTTCAATTTTCTTTGATTTGGTTACTATATATCCATTGATGTTCTTTAGCACACCAATTTGAGGTTGGAACTTCAGAACCTGATGAATTCAGAGATGGTTGGAAGACTATGTTTTTCCATGTCTGTCTCAATTTTCAGTGTCTTACTAATACTGTTGCAGTATTGCTTCTGATCTCTTCTAATAGTTCTCTGAAATTCTTTCTTAAGTTCCTTCCTGAGATCTTTGTGTTTGTCTTTCTTAACTTGGCATCTCTTCCCTTGGCAATTTCTACCATTTGGTCTGATATTTAGTTTGCTTTCTTTTGTCTCTTGATCTCTGCAGTCTCTTTTCATAGTCTTCCTTATCAACATCTTTGATTTTATCCCACAGTCCCTCTGGTTCTTGGTTAGTGAGGTTCAAGACTTCAAAGTGGTTCCTGGTGTTCTTGAAAATGATGGGTATATACGTAAAGTCATATGGTGGAAAGCGCTTGGCTTTTTATTTCTGCTTTAGCTTATCTTAGGATTTGCACATGAGCAGTTTGTGATGTGTTCCACAGTCTGCCCCCGCTCACATATTGCTGTTTTAACTGAACAACAAAATCTTGTTGTTGAAGTAAAAATGGGAAATGAGAAATCCAGATGAATATTAAGCAGCATGGCTAGCAAAAAAAGAAAGAAAGAAAAATGACATTTTTGAAATAAGAATTTGGAGGTAGAGATGATTACTAATAGCACAAAAGCTTCCAGAATTAGGGTACTGGAAACCAAATAATGACTCCTCCCTTGATCTGGTGATCAAAAAGCAGGAATTTACTTAAGAACATGTCATGCAACAGAATTTAGCTACGGTTGAAGGAAGTAGAAAAAGGGAAAGACAACACATTGTCATAAATAGAACCAAAGGAAAATCCTTATGAGAAACAGATCATCATCATGAAAATTTGTCCGTGCAATTTGCGAAACCAATGTTCTTGATATTTAGGGTGAAACAGCAACTGATTTAGAATAAAGAGATTGCTGTTATGCCATGGAGTATATCTAATTATCTATTTAACCTAATCAGCTCTTGATTATTTGTGCTTTAGTAATTTCAAAAAATACTGTCTTTTTTAAAAAAAGTTGCTGTTGAGGATCTGTAAATTGAACTTCGGAATTCAACTTTGTAAACTAAGTAAACACATGATATAAAGTGCTAGCACAAATGCCAAAGCTTCTGCCAAAATAAAAGTAAATGAAGTATTGACCATTTGTCATCATAAGTGCATTCTTTATTTCCATGAAGTTCTTTGGTAGATGGCATTCTAAGAGTTTCAGGCAGTGGTTAGGGTATCGAGCTCTACATTAGGAAAATGTGAGTCCTGCTTTCAGCACAAAGCTAGCTTGGTGACTGGGCCAGTCACTGTCTCTCACCCCTAGGAAGAAGGCAATGGCAAACCACTTTTGAGAAAACTTGCCAAGAAAACTGCAAGGACTGATCAGGGAAGTCTCCCAAGAATCAAGCAGGATTAAATGGAAGAAAAAATTAGATGACTTTGATGTTGAGAAGATTCTCTATTTAGTGATGATGTCTCTTTATAGAAGCTTTCTCCAGGGAGGGTTTTTTTTTTTGTGTAGCATCACAAAAACATCTTTTTTTTCTCTCCTAAATTTTGAAACTTTGTTTTAATTGATTTCATATTGCTTTGAAATCTGTCTTGCATTTATTTTAATGCTTCATTGGTGATACTCATTTACTGTATAAAATTAAATTGTCTTTGAAACATGATTGAAGGATATGCAAAAATATTAATCCCAATCTTTAATATGTAACAATATGAACTTGATTATAAAGCTTGCCTTAGAAATTTCTGGGATAATTAAATCAGTTTAGCTGTTATGAAGAAGGAGACATAGATATCTATTTTTATAATGAATCACTGATTTACTTTCAGAGTATTTTATTTCAAAAGTAATGCTGGTAATTACTTTTTAGTAATTACTAAAGATCTGCCACTTTAGTTCGTTCAGGTTAACTTAAGTGTTCAGAACATTACAGCAAAGTAGTTAGGAATATTTTGATTAATAAAAATTCAGTATTTTTTTTCTTTTATCTTTATCTTTTCTTACGTAGTAAATTGTTGTATCAGTCATGTATCAGTACAGATACAGCCATTTGATTTATTGTCGTTTTTTAGACTGTCTCATGCATGAATAGATAATTCATCATGCAGCAGGTGTATAATGTTCCTTGCTTTGCTGGTAATTAATTTAACCCTCCACCGAGTGGGGAAGTTCTCAGAAATTTGTAATTTGGATTGTTTTATTGTCAGCTGGCCGTGTTGAGAGATGTCACAGTCATTCTACATCTGCGAAATCTTCAGAATTGCTAGAGATATAATCATATGCCTTGATTTGGGAATAGATGTTAAGTTTTGTTCTGTATCAGTTTCCTGCAACCAGATACACTAATAAGCCTATTCATAATTGGTCACTATGTTGATAAAATCTAGAATATTTCATACAACTTTTAAAATATATGCCTTTGGGAAGTAGGCATGTCTCCGTTGGTGGTTTAAATAAGTTCCTTGCTTGTTTTCAGGAACTGATACCTTCAATCTTGCACCCTTAGGTCTTATACCAGTGACTTACAGAAAAAGCATATTGCAAAAGAAAGGAATCTGTTAACTCTTTTGTTACGTGTTATGTGATAGATAAAACATTAAATGAACTGGCTTGGCAATCAATCGACATTCTGAATGGATTACTGCACAGCCCAGAATGCTTTCTGTTTGTGATGTCTGCATCATAGAGATCAGAACAATGCTGGGAGGAAGGTCTGGATATTTTCTCATGGAATTTTAAAATTCTAGCATGGTTAGGGCCAGGAAACAAAAGATGCACTTTGCCCCAGGGGGTGTTCTTTCCCTATGCTGTTTCTGCAGTCCTCATCCTGGTCTCTCCTGCAGCTGGTCTGCTCAAGTGAAGCAAGATGGATAACAAGGTTTCTAAACCGTTTATGGCAGGCCATCTGAGGAGTTCCATATCGGGATGGATTTGCCGCCAATCCAGAGTCATCTTTCTTCATTAAAACTGGTGGTTCTCCTAGGTATTTTAAGAACCGCTTTAGGGCTCTTTGCTTTTATTTGCTGTTGTTTTTTTATTTTGGCTTTATTGCTGTTTTGCTTTATTTCTTCTGCTACTTGTCTGGCTATATTCTGCTTTGTTTCTGTTTAATGTCATTTAGAAAATCTAAAAAAAAGTAATGAACATGTAATGTTTAAACCTAGTGATTGAAATCAGGCTTAGACAACTCTTTTCCATCCTGATGCTTGATCTCAGTCATTTTACCAGATTATGTTTGCTATTTCATCTCAACCAGGGAGCTATATTTCTTTTAAGTATAAAATAGAATTTAAACCTTATTATTAATGTGGAGATTTGACATCAGATAGTGACTTATCCCAGCAAAGCACATCCCCTCCTTCACACCCTGGACAGCACGTGACAACATGCAAGTGAAGACCAAATTCTAGGAAATGGCAAATGTAGCAGTGAGTTACCGCTGTAGTTTGATTGGCTTTCTTTGTTTTATAGTGAGTCAGAATGAAGGATTCACAGCAGTCGTCGGGCATCTCCATTGTGAACCAAATGTCTTATAAGATGTTTTGAAATGCCTGCAAGGTGTTTGGGTTTAGTGCTTTGTGGATCTCAGCAGAAATGCCCTCCTGGCCGGTTGCTTTATTTGAGCACATCTGCAAGATTGTTTCCCTGATCTCAACAGGAGAGGGAGGCAGGTCTAAGGTATCTAAAACTGGCAGCTGAGAAATCTGCTATGAGACATCACGATCAACTGTGGATATTGTGTTTTTTTTTTAGTTTTTCCTGGTCTTTGATTAGGTTCATAAACCCATAAGGGGGAACATTCTGATTTAGAAGGACTATAAACCGACTTAACGGCACTGAGGAACTCTGGTAGCATGCATTTTGGCACAGCGGTTCACCTGCTCAGCCTTTCTTTGCCACTGCTTGTCCTGCGTTTCCGGCAATTCTGTCTGAACTATGAACTGCAAGTGGCGCAACGGTTAGAATGCCGTCTTGCAGGCTAACTCTGCATTACCACTGCCAGGAGTTCGATCCTGACTGGCTCAAGATTGACTCGGCCTTCCATCCTTCCGAGGTGGGTAAAAAGGAGGATGGCTGAGGCAATTGTTGGGGGCAATACGCTGTCTCTGTAAACCGCTTAGAGAGGGCTGTAAAGCATTATGAAGCAGTATATAGGTCTAAGTGCTATTGCTATTAAACTTGCTTTTCATTGAGGTAGATGACGGGTTGTTCTGCCAGTCTGCATAGTCCTTGTTCTTGTCCGAGTACTGTTGTTGCAGCCTGTACGATGATAACTTTAATGTCAGCATTCCAAGTAACTAACGATTCAGAACTCCAAAACCAAGTCCATCAAAGTAAGAATTTATTAAGAGTAGTCCTGTTGGCACATCTGGGGAAGACCCGAATCTGAATTCCCATGTTTCCCGCCCTCCACACTAAAGCTCACACCCTGCCCCATTTAGTGACCCTCAGATCACATTGGCCAATCAATCTCCTCTCTCAACTGCTGCCAAATTCCAGTCACTCCCCTCCAGGTGCCAGGCAGCTTGTCCTTGATCGCTGGTGAAAGAATGTCGTTGTGGCTATCCTCCCTTCGCTACTCTCCCGTTCCCACAGCTTGCCCATCCTCCGCTGTGGCAGCCCGGAATCTGTCTCAAGATGGATCCGGGGCTGACATTTAAACGGCATCCACTTTTCAGAATAGGTTCCTGCGAACAGTAACCTGCTGGAGAATTTTTCATTAGATACATGTTGGAAATGTTGAACTTGGTTTCGAGCTTGTAGTCTGCCAGTGTTGAGTGACTTTCTGGCAGTCCTTGCTTGCTTACAATGTAAAGGGTCTAAGATGCTTTCTGGTGTGTGGCTGCTGCAGCTACTTGTAATTGCCACAGGTGAAAGCTGGACATCAGGTGGGGATCAAAGGTGAATGAGCAGTCCTAAGAAGGACATGCAGGCCCTTCCACCAAAGATGCTACACCTCCCTGAGCACCTTATATACCCCATCGTTTACCTATGGAGTAATGAAAGAGTTGGTATTCACTGCCAAGTTTAATAGTGGCTATTTCATAGGTAAAATTAGTTGCTCATAGTCTCACACTCTGAGTTAAAGTTATGTTAAAAGCAACAATTGAACTCTTTTTAGTACCCACATTGCATACATATATAGATTTCAATGATTAATACTTGACTGCTAAAGTTGAAAAAGGCTTCGGATGATATTGCTGTCACAGCAAGATTTTGTGCAGAACGCATCACATATTTGAGGTGGTCTGGGTAGCATAATGCGGTCTCATGAGGGGATTTAAACTAGTTTAAATTACAATTAGGCAGCAATTAGGCAAAAATTTCTTGTAGGAAAGCAAGGCTTACTAGAATTTGAAGCTGATATATTACAGTCATAAAATGCTATTCATATCAGATAATCTGATTATTCTTTCTGGCTGCAATGCATTACAAGGCAATGTAAGCTGCCCAGAGTCGCCTTTTAGGGGAAATGCGTGCATAAAAAATTAATAAATAAAATAAATAATAAATGCCAGTTACATATCTATTTTTAATCTTCATTTAGAAATCTGAAATATGGAATAAATGGCCTAGAAACACTTAAGTGGCAAATTTATAATAGGCATAGCCAAGCCATGCCCACCAATCGGCAGACAGTACAGTGGCCAACAGACTGAAAAAAAAGTCAGCCTACACATTAATACCAGAGAAAGGAGATTTAACATATTATTATTCCTGAGAATGCCATAGATAATCAGGAAAATAAAACAAATGGATTGTAAAAGAAATTAATCCAGAGTCCTCGCTCAAGGGACAAATGTCCAGGTTCAAACTCATATTTTGGACATGTTGTGCAAAGGTACAAATCCCTTGTGACATCCATAATGCTAAACAATATGAAAGAAAAAGGATGACCAGCAATAAGGTGGGTGCAATTGATTACAATATCAGTGAATGCACCATTGAAAAGACTCTTGAATCAACGTGTTTATGGAACATATTTAATTAATATTAACTTACAGTTGCCATTGTTTTTTTTTTAAAGCTAATGTAGCTTTTGCATCAAAATGATGCAAAATCAGCTTTCATAATTTTTTAACATACTTTTGTATGTTCGGTATGCTCAAGCATACTTTTCAAATAACTTTTGATATAGTATTGTTATAACAACTGCTGGGCTTTCAAACAGAATTCAAGCTTTTCTGAAATCTGACTAATTTTTAAAACAGCTCATATGAAATAATTAACAAAAATAGAATGCGTAACTACATTCTAACAGTACTTAAAAAAAATAAAAATAAAACAGTCATGTTGGTTTTCTACTACTGTATCTAAGCTACCAGTATAGCCTTTGCTGGTAACGTTAGTTTGGTATAGAAAAATGGTGTAGCCTTTAAAATAGGTGTTTTAAACATGTTTAATGCAGCAACATTTGCACAGCTCTATAAAATTTCCAGACAGAGAACTTAAATTATTCATGTATCAATCATGCCCTGGTCACATAATGGCCCTTTGAGAAATCAGCGTTGTAAGTCTTCAATCAGTTGATAGCGTGACAGTTTAGCAATTAGTGCCTGTATAAAGTCAATAGAAAAAACACAGCA
The DNA here is from genome assembly GCA_032468155.1 of Oxyrhabdium leporinum. Classification (NCBI taxonomy): domain Eukaryota; kingdom Metazoa; phylum Chordata; class Lepidosauria; order Squamata; family Cyclocoridae; genus Oxyrhabdium; species Oxyrhabdium leporinum. The sequence goes on along the minus strand of JANHFL010008991.1, from coordinate 78,851 downwards.
ATAAAATCGCCTCAGATGTGACAGAAAGTGTGATATTGTATTTTGTTGGGCACTCTTGTACAAATACTTAAAAGGCATACAGAAACATGTTCATCTCTTCAGGTTTCTACCGTTTTTCTCATGTTTTTTGTCATTATCAAGCCAAACTAGATAAAGATCTGTTTATTTATTGCTGGATCCTAGCCAACAGCATAGAGATGTATGAGGTTTAAAAGCAAAAGACATATCTAAATCTCTATATTCTCTCCAAGTGCTTCCTTCCATTTGGAGAGTCCCTCTTTGAGGGAGATGGGCAGTTTAGAAATGTGAAAAACAAGCAATAAAAAGGATCGAAATCCACTGGAGAAGGAACCCATAGCAAGTTTGGGAAGAAAGACTCGGTTATTGGTTATTTGCTGGTGTCAGACCTGCCCCAATCCAATTCCTTAGGAAAGAAAGGCCCTTGACTCCATGGTTAAAGCAAAGGATTATTTTACTAAAGGAGTGGGTTGCAGTAATGTCAAGCCAGCTCTGAAATCTCCCACCCTCTCTAGATACAAAAAAAGATGTAGATTTGCCCACAGCCCATTCCCCCCCCCCCATTACCAGTCTGTTTCCAGCCAACCAGAGCTCGCCAAGATGTTTTGAGAACTCTGAGATGTTTTGGGGGTAATCCGCATATTTCTCAGGGTGCCTGGCCGTGGGTACAAACAGGATCCAGATATTCTGGTCCTTATCACCTGTTGTTCCCCCTCCTGATTTCCCATCACATGCACACAAAGCTTTATTGCCCTTTCATCCTTCACCCCTTCCCTTTTCATCTTTCGCCCCTTCCAGATTTTGATGGCAGAATGCTTCTGAGGTGCCAAGCCAAATCAGGCCGAGCTGACAGCTAGTGTTTCTAAGATTGGATCCTTCTGCACTTGAACATTGATTCTGTGTGAATTTATTTATTTATTCATTTACATCCTGCTTTAACTATTCTTATAAACAACTCACGGTGGGGAACTCCTTCCTCCTTCCATTTTCCTCACAACAACAACCCTGTGGGATGAGGTGGGCTGAGAGAGAGTGATTGGCAGCATGAGAAAATGCAATTAAGGTTGCTAGTTTTTGGGTAAAATCTGTTGTACATAATTTAATCTGATATTTTATATTTTAAGTTGTATGTCATATAATATGCCTTATTTTAAACGTGATGCTTGTGACATGAATTAACAAAACAAATTGGCCCAAAATCACTCAGCTGGCTTTCATGCCTGACGTGGGTCTAGAACTCACTGTCTCCTGGTTTCTAGCCTGGTGCATTACTGTTTGTTAAAAGCAGTGTAGTACTTTAGAAATCAATGGTATAGAAGGAGACAAGAAGTTCAATAAAATAATTTTCAGCAAGGCAATCTAGGGTTCTTCCAAATGTCTGCTATTTCCACTCCCATATTTCTTGAAACAGTTGGAAATCAATTTCATTCTGCTAATACTAAAGATAGATGAATGGATGGATGGATGGGAGAGGGGGAGAGGGAGAGAAAAAAAAGCTATTAAACTATTTCACCCCAAATAATTGTAGGTTCTGGTATGACAGAAATCTCCACACCAATATTCCATGTAAAAGGAAAACAAAATGCTTTTCCGCTTTTCACATCTGCAACTTTATTTTAGGCTCCATATACTTGAATGAAAAAAACAACCAGAATTCTTAGAAAGAAGTGCTGTATAACTGTCAAACTATCTTCCTCTTTGAAAGACCAGTTTAAAGCATCTAAAATTGAGAACCTGAGTGAGAGAAGTTTTTTTTGCAAGTGTGAAAACAGGCTGTGTTCAAGAGTTTCAAAGGAAAATAAAAACAGATTTACCATTGTTTTAACTATATCAGAGCTGTACCACAGAGCAGTGTTTCTTAATTTTTTTTACCATCATGAGTCCTTCCTACTTTTAAAAAATATAATTAACTTTTTTTTTATTAAAAAAAAGCTTCTCTCTGTACGGGTTATATTTATCAATGTATAACATTAAAAATTAAAATTGATGCATTTATGAGATATTTATTGAAACATAAAATAGCAACATCCCATTGGATGTTAACATAAAATATTAATAAAACAATGTGAAGAGTGTCCTTGTTTTAAATTTTTGCAGATGTGTTAAATATCTGGCAAATTAATTTTGATTTTGATGACCTAAGAGAGGATATTAGGGGATGGCCAGGGATCTTAGGGCCACGCTTTTAAGAAACACTGCTACAGAGAGCCAGTTTGGCCTAGTGGTTAAGGCATTGAGCTAGAAAATAACAGATTGTGAGTTCTAGTCCATCCTTAGGCATGAAAGCCAGCTGGGTGATTTTGAGCCAGACAATCTCTCTTAGCCCAACCTACTTCACTTGGTTTTTGTTGTAAGGGAAAAAGGAAGAAGACATGTTGGATATATTTGCCGCCTTGAATTATTTGTAAAATAATAAAAGGCAGGATACAAATAAATAAAATGTTATTTTAACCTGGACTTTTAAAAAAGAAATTAACTGATGAATACTACAGGTTGCTATAGGTTAGTGCCAGGTTGCCCAGACAAAACATTCTGTATTGCTTCAAAGCTGCTTCATATTTCCTAGGTGTAATTTAAAACACACAAAGAGATATTCTGTAAAAGCCTCTTTAGGCTTCGATTAGTGCATGCCGGAGGATATGTCACAGCTTGCTAAAGCTTGGGGTATACTGTATTGGAGGAAAAAGTCCTGGGTCTTGTAGAGAGTTTGCCAAAACTTAGCAAAGCAAAGCATAGCCATTTCACTTCTCTCTTATTATTTATTTACACTTTATTTAAAAACCCTGTAAAATTCAGTAGTTCTTACCTCCACATAATTGTATTTAAGTTGTACTTATATTATGGTGGTGATACACTAATTTAGCTTACTTTATTCCATCTAAACTGGAGGGTGAGAACTGGGGAAAAGTTAAGTACGGTAATTTATTTACATCAAATTGCTGCTTGGCATGTTTTGTATTCCCTAGGCAAGTATGTGTCATGTATGAAAAGGTAAATGCAGTTGTTCAGGCATACCTTTTAAGTGAAGTAGATACCTTGATCTTACCCACAAAATTTCTAGTCAGGGTGGTTATACTGACCCATGATTGTGAGACATATAGTTCAGCATATCTGAAAAGGCCCACAATAGGGAAAACTGCCCCAAAGGTTAAATAATAGCCAGTAAACTCAGATTGTTTGTGTAATGGTCTACGTGGGTTTCTCTAGGGAGGGTGGAAGGAATTTTGAAGCTTGGTTGGCAAAGTTGGGAGGTATTAAGTGGAACATTGAATTAATATTTATGGTGACTGTCACTTTGAATCATGACAAGACCTTGTGCTACTGGAAATCTATACAATCTATACAATGAATATATTTTTGTTCAGGGACAGTCCTTAATTCATTTGGAACACAACACTGGGCTACAGTTTTTGGAGCATCACTGGCTTTGTAATGGATTGTATATGTAGTATATTTATTTACTAGATCACCACCCTATATGTTTGGGACATCTATAGAACATCTGTGAACCATATTGTTTTTTCCACATCTGGACAACCTTGTGAATCTTTTTTGAAGTAAATTGATTAATACAAGCAAATATTCCTTCACTAAATCACTGCCTTGTTCAAATCTGTCAGATTTGTTTTATTTCCAACATTGGTCTTGGCTAAGGTTAGATAGGTATTTCTGAGATGATTAGGCCTAAATTGTGAAATTCCTTTACCCTGTAAGAGGTATAATACACTGTGCTGTTTTTAATGTTATTGGTTGTACTCCATTATTGGCTTAAATGGGTGAGCAATCCATGGTTGAATGTGGCCCTCAGGCTCTCTTTGGCAGTTTCTAAAGACTTCTGAGATTTAGCAACAAAATATTTTTGTTATTTTGGTGCTGTATTTTACTTCTTTTTATATATGACACTTAGAGTGGAAACATCAAGGATGTATCCAACCTTCCTGGAAAACCAGAAAAAAGGCATAGACCTGTTTAGTCCACCAACTCAAAAGGGTTGGTATTTTGAAAAAGTATAATTCCTGGGCTAAAAATGGTTACCCTTCCCTATCTTAGGATGTCTTGTGCTCAAACGCATTCCCATCTTAGGTAAATCAACCTGATAGCGGCTGTTGTGAGTAAGAAAAAAGCTAGCCTACAAGGCTGCCTTAAATTCAGTATTGCAACTAGACTTAGCATATCTATAAAAATAAAATATAGCTCCAGAATATTACCACCTACTCTTATTCTTTACCTTGAGATAAACAGCTTGCCAATTTCCTCTGTTTCTTCTTAGTTTGTAAAATGTAAATGTGTGTTTCCCAAAGGTGGGGAATAAAGCAGTGTAAGCCTGCTAAATGGACTTTTAATAGATAAGATTGTTCAATTAAGCATGTCTTAGCGGTGAGAGGGTTCAGGGCATGTACTTCTGCATGCCTGGAACAGAAGATGGCCCTGTAAACATCAATCATTGGTGTCTGAAGCACAGAGGTCTCAAGGGCATCACAGAAATAGGATCAGATTGATCCAAACTGGACATAATTTTGTGATCCTTAATATTGATGTCTTGGGCTTCAGTCTATTTAATTTTCCAGTTCTTCCTCCTCACAGGTCTAGTTGTTATCCATTCGGGTGCTAGGAAAGATTTTAATAATGTGGGAGAGCTGCATTTTCTTAGACTCAAATATTTTTGCAGTTGAAGAAATGCAAGATATTTCTCAGCCTTATATTTCTGTTGCAAATTGAAGTAGTTTTATGCAAAAGAAGACTTTGATTTACACTTATGAAATGACTAATAATGAGCTTCATCCCGCCTTTTTCCTGCTACTTTCAGAGTTCTATAATTCTGAGTCCTTTCTGATCTTTAGTTCTAAATACTTCTCTGCTTTTCTCAGAGAACAGCTCACTCTGTTCCTAAGAAACCCGAATGCTGATCTGCCCCCTATGTTATCACCGAGGTTATCTTCATTTCCTGCTGTTACTATGTATTACTTTGGGGCAATCACTGTATGGCTCACTTTTTTTTTTGCATAAAACAAGCACAAGTATAATATCTACAGATTTTCCATAACTGATTTGGTGGTGTAAGGGGAGAAGAAGAAAAGGAAAATAAATTGCAGTCATGGAACTATTCCTGCCTATAATTTATAAGTGAATTCATAATTAATATAATTCATAAGTAAAATCTTGATTTTATGTACCCCCTTCAGTGGACTGAATGCATTGGACAACATCTGGATTCAGATTGCTTTGCCAAACAGAATTTAGTCCAGACAGTGTTCATACATTTTATGTAAATTATATAATTTTACATAATGCATGAAAATTTAATGTGGATTTCTGTGTTAGATAGCATGTGAAGATAGTAGCAAGACGTGTTGTTTGAATTAATTACTATAATATCTGGCTGCCTATTTTGAAGATCACAGATTGCATGCAAAGCATTGCCTCCTTATTAAGGTAGGATTCTTACATGTGTGCATGGACAGCTTTAATAATCAGACCAAGAATAATACAGTACGTGAAATTGCTTTTCAAGATGCTATTTGTATCAGGTGCATTTGAACCCGGTTTGGGGGGAGGGCAGGACTGAAGAGATGCTCTTATGAAATCTCTGGGGAATTTCAGTAGAACATTATTTTATCAGTGCTTCTGTTACATTGTAATAAACTATGCTGAAGTGGGTGGATATAATGAATTTAGATGATAGACAGATCTGTTAGTATAATTGTTCATATGTTATATCAGATTTTTAAATTTAGAATTATTTGCTTCTGCTTTATGTCTCCAACTACACTTTTTTTCTTGTTCTTTATATTTATTTATTTATTTATTTATTTATTTTTTACATTTATATACCGCC
>JANHFL010008991.1:57059-72897 GCA_032468155.1 Oxyrhabdium leporinum | reverse complement strand
GTGTTTGGAAGTTCTTAAGAAAATGGAGTCATCCGGGGGGGGGGGCGGCGCTCCGGCTGCCTTCCCACGGCTAGCCGTGAGGGAAAGAGCTTGGGGCGGGGTGGAATCCGGGAAAAGGCTCGACTCGGAGGAGCCTTCAGGAAAACCAGCCGCCAACCCGCCTCACCTAATCGTGAACTCGCGCCTGTCCCGACCATACACCGGTTACTTAGGACAACCAAGCCTTCGTTCCCGCTTCCGGTTAAATCCAGATCCCTTTTTCGCTGTCAGGCTTGGCCGACTTTCCCAGCCATTGTTGCCACAGTTTGCAAGCACTGAGGCTGCCACAGCCGTCCGATTCAAACTAACCGCCAGGCTTCACGCACGCGCCGTCGCCTCTAATGCTCCTGAGGGCTGCTTTCCATCATGGCGGTTTCTTCTCGCCGTACAACGTGATGCTCCACTCCCCCAAGTGGCCACCAGTGCTCTATGGCGAAGTAACGTGCGGGCGGGGAAGAAGGAGGAATAGCAAAAATCCGAGCAAATCATTTTTAGAATCCGGGCGTGTATATTTGCACAAAATATTACATATCGATTTGTCGCTGCTTTGAAGCGAAAGCCTACAGGCAAATGAAAATGAATAGTAGGCATTCATTGGTAGGAATAGTTTCTTATAAGGTTGGAGAGAGCCTAGGCTTCCGCGACGAGGTGGCCGAGTGGTTAAGGCGATGGACTGCTAATCCATTGTGCTCTGCACGCGTGGGTTCGAATCCCATCCTCGTCGTTGTTTGTTTTACTTTCACCAGCTTTTATAAAACTGCACCCGCGTCTTTATATTACATATATGCTTTTAGAAAAATAACATCTTGTTACAACAGATTTGGATTAATTGCTGTTACTATACAGTTAACTTGCTTAAGAAAAATGAACACTACAAGTAATCCTCACCAATACAAATAATTATAGATGAAAGGTGAATACTGGAAAGCAGGCATGTATTCATTTATTTTTCTAGGAAAATATGGACTAATTATTCAGTTTTTCCATGACATCAATAGTAATTTCAAAGACTGGGATTGTACACATTTCATCTTTCACACATGTACAGTATGTAAATTCCATACTTTTAGAATATAGCTGATTGATTTACCAAATTCAAAACAACTCTGGGCCTTTTTACAACAAAACTAAGAGTCAAGCCACAAATATCAATCTCTAAACAGAACATATTGCAGCTTAGGACCAACATCTCCATAAAACCTCTCAAAACACTTCTTAGAATTATTTCAGCGCTGTGAGAGTTTCATGAGTTTTGGATTCCTCTTTCAAGAGAGCTGTTGCTACCGGTAGTAGATTTAGGGTTCATTTTTAGTTTTAAAATACAGCTCATTCTACATGCTTGACATCTTAACTAGTTTAAACTAGCTAACATAGTTTATGTTGGGGTAGTTGTTTTTTTTTCTGGAAAAAACTTGCTCAAGATCCTGGCTCAGTGCCCATAGGGGCAGCTGATCTTCATTGCCTTTTGAAAGCCAACAGAGTCTGGACCAATTTTGGGGGGGAAGGTGGGTGGCTGGGTAGACTGTTCCATTGGAGAAGGTACACTTTCTGATCCTATCAAATGCCACTGCTTGACTAAAGGAACCCAGGACCCAGCAGAATTCAGGGATGGCCACTGCCATTCTGAGCCTTTCAGAGATGAACAGAAATGCAATCACTGCTACCTTACTTCTACACCTAAACCTCAAATCTTTACTGAAAGGGTCAGATACTGTAATCCATTTCCCCCATAGTCCTATGAAATGGCAGGTCAACCACTTTCTCCAAAACTGAGATGTTAGGAATTGGATGATTACCCAGTATCATCTATCAAGGCCTCCTTTTCATACAAGGATGAATTAACCACTTCCTGGCTCCACTGCCATGACACTTCTTAGGCAGGCCTAACAGAGCAGGATAGTCATGGAATCAATCAATGTACAAATAGTTGAGTTTACACTGCCAAGGACTTGAAATCGACATCAAGTCCATAGGATCTACAGTGTCAGAATCCAACTCAGAGCAGATCCGAGCAACTTTGTCAGAAATTGCCTTGAATGCTGCTGCAGATGGCCCTCTAAATTTTCTCTCCCTAGGATGATATGGCCCACCCAGAACAGAGCCAATTATCTGTAATAAGAGCAGAAAAATAACTTTTCTCCACTATTGTAACCACAGCGAATTGCAACCATGAAACAGGGAATTTTGGAGCCTGACCATTCCATCAACCTGTAAATTTTGTAAAATACATGTGGAATTAATATAAACATCCTTGTTAAAATATAAAATGAAATCTTATATTTCCCAAAGGTTTTTCCCCAGAGACTACTAAGTATTTCCAATAATCTATTAGTTTCCCAACCTTCCGACTTTGTGGACTAATGTGTGTATATGTGTGGGAGGGTGTTCTGTGTGAGAGGCTGGTATGTGCAGGCCTGTCACTTGCACAAATGAGTGCACTTACCCGCTGCTTGTGCAAGTGGTGATGCATGTGCGAACATGCTCACCCATTGCTTCGGCAGCCCAGTTCTGAATGTCTGATGGCCGTGGTCTGGGGGTTGCAAACCCTGGATCTATTACCGTGTTTCTCAGAAAATAAGACCGAGTCTTATTTTCTTTTAGATTTGAAAATAAGTACTTCGGCTAATTTTTGAGGAGGGTCTTACTTTTTTTGAGGTGCAGCAGGCCAGACTCGATGAGCTGGATGTGCTGTGGATGCACCGGAGCCCAAATGCTGGGCCTTGCCGGCCTCAGAAGCCAGGGATCCTGCAGGCATCCTGGGCACATGAAGGCCGCAAAAATCCCTGTTTTTTTTGCAACTCAAGCGAGCTGTGAGGAGTGGTGGCACCGCCTTGTCATACTGGCGCAGCCTCTTGGAGCAGGACCCTGCAAGGCTTGTTGTGGCGTTGCACTCATTAATGGCAGCACCTCCATGAGCTTCATCATACCGGTGCAGCTGGCATCCTGCCGTGAGTGGTTGTGCCGGTGTGTCCAAACTGGAGCCTTTTTCACGAACGGCAGGAAAATGGGGAGCAGAATTTCCTGCCTGTCATCCATTCCTCAAACTCCCTCCCCATTTTCCTGCCTTTCGCAAAAACGGCTCCACTCCGAGCCTTCAGCATATCCCAGGATCCTGCAAGCCCCCCCTCCCTGTGCTGCCACTTGTGTTGGCTATGCCTATCCCCTGGGCTTATTTTCAGGGTAGGGGTAATATTAGGCCCACCCCTCAAAAATTAGGATTGGGCTCATTATTGGGGTGGGTTGTTTTTGGAAAAACAGGGTAGTATCACTTATTAATCTGCATTATATACTTAGAAATACTCAAATCTTCTAACAATATTTTTCTGAGAATACGTGATATTCATTTTATATTTGAACAAATGTGTAATACTCACACCCTATCTCTATAATGAAAGCCTGACACCCGACTTACTTTTGAACTTTAGTTCTAATTTTTCCATCTTGTGAAATTCATGACAAAGTCAGAAATTACTAGTATATACATGTGTAGTTTACACTATTTTCCCTATGGTTACCTTCATATTTGCAGAGCTGAATGTTGTTTCTAGCCATCCAGATTTCCAACCCGTTTTCAATTTTGCTGAGCTAAATCAATTACATTTCTGAACTCCACTTTTGCCATCTTGTTATTTATGAAAGTGATCACAGCCACTGGTATGAATAGAAATCATGGGATTCCTATTTTTCTTTTGAAATGGTCACACTGAGTAGAACACTTGTGAAAAATCTAATTGTATTCCTCCTGCCAAAGTGAGGGTCTGTAGTTACACTTCTTGCCTGCAGAGCAGAGTGCATTTTTCCAACATTTGGCTTACTCTAATATTTCATTACTCAAAATGTATTAAACAAAATTGGTAATTAACTGGCTGGCATTTTCCACATACGAAGAACTCATGCTTCAGATATTTTAAATCACGCCAACTTAGTACAAGTAATTAGCAACAGATGTTTTAATGTGTATATTTATTGGAAAGAGCTGTTTCTTCAGATTTTTAGAACCAATGATTGCTCCCAGGAAACTGGAACAGCTTTATTACACAGCTTTTTAAAAGCAATGAAATAGGCAGTACAAACTCCCCATACAACACGTTAACTATGATTGCAGCTGTTTAATGAGCCCTTTTATTAAGTTAATTTATTGGAGAGGCTATGCAGCTCTATTAAGGAACAGAGCAGCTGAGTAGCAGTCACAATAAAATAGACCAGAGTATGGAAATATATAGCATTGAAATAGAGGCTCAATGGGTTGTGGGGACCCCAAGGGTGAGAAGCGGAGAATGGGGTATCTCGGGTGGAGGGGAGGCCTTGCAAGGCCCAAGGCAGGGGGCTTGTGCCTGCACTAATCCCTCCTGGGTCATCCCTGAGGCACCCTATGCGCACGAAATGACCCGCACATTCATTTCCCAAATGCATTGGGATGAGCAAGGATGGGGTTTTATCAAGATTCCAACAGTACTGTAATGGGCAGGTTCCATTACTGTTGTAACTCGAGAATTACTCGTATATTCTTACTTGGTAAGAAATATTGCTTCTCCAAATAATCATTTCACTTTCTTGCAATAAAAAGAAAATACATTCTTTGGAACAGCTTCTTCACATATCTTCTTCCGTTCCGTTTGCAGAAAGTTTCTTACTTGCTCTTCACTTTGTAAAATAAGATTCAAGTCTCTTCCCAATCATCCTGGGCCCAAGCAGGCATTTTGGAACAATATTCAAATTCCATTCCTTTATAGCGTAAAGCATGGAGATACATCACTAACTCTCTGGGTGATGGATCAGGTCTCACCATTTTGCATTCTTCACATAGTGGGTCCATCTCATTGTGGAACTCAGTTAAACACATTTCCCCACTTTCAGTTTTATGTACATTTGCTTGAGGGGCAGAAATCAGAGAAAACATCTTTTCTTTGTCTTCTAATTCTCCAGTGTTGTCAGAATGATCAATTGCAGTAGTTACCAGCAGAGGCTTAGTTCCATTACCTGCAGTTTCCTGCTTTTTATCTGCTAAAACTGCTTTCAAGTCCTCCTCAACAATGTCCAAGATTCCCAGACTCTCTTTTGAGACATATTCTTCTGCAAATGACTGAAGCAATTCATCATCAGTTTTATTAACACTGCCCCCCTTGCCCTTTTCAGGACCCCAAATTTCATTATTGTAGATAGGATCATTGATGATAGGATGCCCCAAAAATTGTAGATGGACACGGATCTGATGGGTACGGCCAGTGTATGGGAAACACTTTACTACACTAGTCTTGCCACTGTAACTGAGCCGCTGGAAGACAGTTTTACATGGCTTGCCTTTGGGATCCACTCGACACAAACCCATTTTGTAAGACATAGACAAGATAGGTTCTTCACAGATCACTTCATTTTCTGGAAACTCTCCAACCACACGACATATATACTCTTTCTCCAGCTATTAGAATTGGGGAAAGAAAAAGGAAAAAAATAACGATTAGGTTAGAACGTAGAAGGAATGTGTATTTCAGAATGTTTTTTATGCATGTAAGTAATTTATATGGCCATCTCACAACAGCGAATGTAGATGGTGTACAAAACTTAAAGTCCAACAATTAAAAATAATATCCCATGCTGCTTGAGGAATGACACCTTCCAATCATAAAAATCATACAAATAGGGCTAGCTACTCTAAACTCCCGGCCCAAATGCTTAAAGGCTGAAAGAATCAGAGCCATCTGGATCTACAAGGGAGAAATTGTTTGACATCTAGTTAATCTACTAACCATGTTCTGTACTGAGGCTAAACGTGTTATCAGCATTAAGGTGGACAGGAAGCACGCTTGAAGCAACCTTCAGTTGGCTTTAAAGCACCCCAAAAGCCAGAGATTTTATTTTATTTATTTATTTTTTTACATTTATATACCGCCCCATTCCGAAGACTCGGGGCGGTTTACAGCTTATAAACAATACTCTTACATCAGTATATTAATCCACTATACCTCAGAATATTGCCCCCACAATCCGGGTCCTATATATATGTACATAACTGACAGATTTTCAGAAGTACAAACTATTTAAAGGATGATTTATTTTTTTAAATAAAACTTAAATAAATTCCTTAGAGGGCTCAGTATCATTGAGTTTAGAAACACATAGTTATACATGTCAGAATATTCTTTGCATAATAATAGCTGGTCTCTGCTATGAATTTCACAGCATTCTACTTTAAAAGTCATTGCTTACCTTGTTTTAATCAGTATTCATTTGCTGTTTAAACTTGAGTAACTTTGAAACTAATTTAAAAGCAATGCATAAATTTAATCACAATGTGAAAGATGAAGAAGGTACAACAAAAGGAATGCATTTTTAAAAAGCAGTCTCCCAATAATGCTTCCTTGTTTTTAAATAAGAAAGGAGGGACTTTGAGATAGATGACATAATTTAAAACACTTATCAAGATCACATATTAGGAAGTGTGTAATTCAAATATAACAGGGATGGAACAAGGTTTAAAAAGTATGATAAGGTGGATGCAAAGCTTCAAATAAATGATTACAGTACAACAATGGAAAGAACTATGGAAAAATCAGTAATAATATAGCAGTAGCCCATCTTAGCCAAGCATTTATTTCTCACAGTGACCAACAAAATGTTTCTGGGGTGCATTCAATTAGGAGGAGAAGACATATCTCCCATGAAGAGATGAGAGACGAAGACAGAAGCCCTGTAACAGATGTGTGACTAGGTCGCTGGTCAGATGGATTAATAAATTGATTCCTCAGAGATCCTAGTTACATATATTGTAGGAAAAGAACCCATTTAATTTATAATAGCTAAAAATCAGAAGGAGCTGGTTACACTTTTTCAATCTAATATATTTTATTAGAAGGCCTACGTGCAGCGATGAAAAAAATACATGCCTTTTAATAAAATGTGTTAATTTGAAAGAAAGCTGCCAGGGTTCTCCTTATTCAGAGGTTGTAATTTACCTTCAGGTTAATAGTTCCTTGCCCATAATATAATAATACTTAAACCAAGCACAAAGGGATATCTCATTAATCTATATTAATCTTATGGAATTAAATAGAATAACTGCATAGCTGGAGCCAAAGCAACCAATCCACTTACTTTCTGTTTCTTGTTAATATCTTGTTGAAGAATGCATGTGTTCTATTTCAGTAAACAATGTGGAGAAAGATAGAGAAGATGTAGGATTTCTGTTTTCAGTACCAGCACCTGGTACTCATGTATAACTAAAATCTGTGAAGCCTAAACAGGTGATTTAAGGCTGCAGACACAGAACAGAAGGAGGAAATACATATTTTCTCCCTCTTAAGCACAAATAGTACATAGGCTGTGCTAAAAAGATCCTCTTTCATCACACTTTGAAATACATCCATATTCATTTTTAGAATCAGTTATCAAAGATAAAAGAAAATTAGGTTTGAGCTCCTAGCAAAGAAACAGGAACTAGCTGCCTATCCAATCATTTATCAAAAATATTTGTAATACATAATGATAAAAAAGTAAAATAAATCTACCATTTAACAAATATTTTTATCAGTTTTTTAAGCTATATGTTCTTTCTGCTCTCTATAATGTAGAGACAGAGTTACAACTTTTCTTTATAGACTATTCCTATAAATGATTGTGCTTGTGTGAGTGTGTGTGTACGCATGCACATGCACACATGCCTATTTGTTATTTCTAATCTCCAGTGTAGAAGGGCATTTTGAAAAAACACATCATTTCCCCTTTTCATTTTGTATCATTGTTATATGATAAATGGAGCACACCGAGTTCCTTATTTTGACACAGGTCTGACAGGTTGTTGAGGTCCTGTCCTAGCGCTTAGGGGAGGGCTTCCCAAAATTTTGGTCTGCTAGTTAAGGCTCCAGGCTAGAAACCAGGAGACTGGGAGTTCTAGTCCTACCTTAGACATGAAAGCCAGCTGGTGGAATCTCAGCCCAATTCATCACATAGGGTTGTTATTTTGGGGATAATAGGAGGAGCAGGGAGTATTATATAAGTTTGCCACCTTGAGTTACTAAGTAATTAAGGTAAGATAAAAAAAGAATCTAATAAATAAAAAATACCCCAAACCATTTATCAGAAGGTCCTTTTTACCCAATGTAGGTAAAAACCTTTAAGTCAGTTTAAATGTTCCAGTTGTGGTTCATATGATGAAATACTTTTACCCAATTTTGGGTAATTTACCAAGATTTGGGAAACACTGGCTTAGAGAGTTCCTTGTTTACCACTTTCTAGACCAGGACTTCCTTATAGCAATTAGCATGTAGAAATATGTAAATGAAGGTTCAATCATCCAGACCAAAAAAAGTATCTTAAAAGATTAAATCATGGCAACTGGACCAGAGTTTATTAAAACTGAGATGTTTCTTACACATCCAAGTAACTTCTTCAGTCAAAATGAGAATTTGGATCGATGGAGAGATTCAGAGAGTCATTGGAAACAACCAACTCTTGCCGTACAGACTGCAAGGGGGTTTCTCCCCAGAATGAAAAGAAACTTATAAATGAAGATTCAATTATCTAGGCCACGGTTGTCAAACATGCAGCATCACACTGCTGTCACGGGAAGTTTCCCAACGCTTTTCCCATTCGCAGAGCTGGGGTGGGTGTGGCCTACGCATGAGGCATCCGGCCAGCGGGCTGCCAGTTTGACACTCCTGATCTAGGGGGAAAGTGTCTTAAATGGTTGAATCATGGCAAATGGACTAAAATTTATTAAAACTGAGACATTTTGTTACACGTCTGAGTAATTTCTTCAGTCAAAATGAGAATTTGGATAGGCAGAAAGAGTCCTTGGAAAGAGCCAGCTCTTGCCATTCAGATCTATGTGAAACCCTGAAACCCTCTTCCAACAACTGAAGAATTCCCCACAATGTGCTCCTTGTCCTGAAGCTACAACCTGTATGTTGGGGCTCTTGCTTCTACAGTGAAATCTGTCAAGCAGTCAGGGAAAGGTCAGAGACTTTTCTCTAGCAATCTTGGTTCTTTCACTCTGCTCTTGCCATCCTGTCAGTCCTGCAACACAAACCAAAATGGAAGGAAGGAGGTCGGAGCAGCTAGAGGGAGGGGGATGGATCTACCACAGTCATAAGTGGCCCAAAGGAGCTAAGCCGTTCTTATCCCCTGCTGTGGTTGTCACTGAAACAACACACAATGTACTTATCGAAGAAGGCTTGTGCCTTCTATCAAAGGTGGAAAGTGCTACTCCTACATTAGATCAGGAAACAAAAAAAAAAGTCACCTGGCCTTCGATCGGCAAAACGTTCTTACTTTCTAGAGCTAAATGGGCCTTTGATCCTGGGAATCCTGATTGGAAATCTATACAAAAATCTATACGTTTTAAGTTACAAGTTTAAATTTTTGTTCCTAAGTAGATTGGGTGTTAACAATTACATTACATGACTAAATATGTCCATTTTCAGTAGTATATGAGAACTATACATTTTTGTTTCCTTATTTTTCTCTTCTGATTTTCACATAAAAAAGAGAAGGTTTAGTAATGCATATTTTAAATGGTAAAAAATTATAATTTGATGATGGTTTATATGTTAAAGGCCCTTTATGCTGTAAGTGTAGGACAGCAAGCTGGCTGTGGAATTTTGGGAAGCCCAGCAATCTTAAAGTTCCCAAGGTTAAGAAACACTCTCTTAGGATGTTGAATACATCCTAAATATCAAAATGAAATTTTCATTTTGATATTGCCGTAGCTTGAATCATAATAACACAAAAATGAACAGTTGGTATTGGCTGGTGTTGATCTGAACAACTAGTGAAAAAAGCCTATGAAAATTTTATTTCTTAAAAATGGTTCTGATAGCAATATCAAAACACAGCATTTCAGGGAATTGAAAGGATTCAAAGAACTGCAAATAATAGGAGGAAGCATCTCTTGTCCTTCCATATAAAAGCAGAACTCTATAACTGCATAGAGAGAATCCTCTATATTTTAATAGATTGTATTCCATTAAAATTTAAAATTAATTCTAAAATTTATTGTTTATAAATATTTATGACAAAATAGTGAATTTATATATTCAGCATGTGATGCATGTTTTCTTTCCGGGTATTCTTTCTTCAGCCTTTTCCTAGTTTCTGAATAACAATTCTGATATATGCTTGTTTTGAGGTTATTATACTACAGTAGTGTCATTTATTCCGAGTGACTGACTGACTAATCAAGCATGCAATTTCAATAAATGTAGATTTTAAAATTTCTTTTTCCTTTTAGCTGTCTCTGTAATGAGGTACAGTGCTTCATCATTTGGATTTGCAGTAAGTATTCTTGTAACTGAAATGTACATTTGCTTTTTCTGATCGAATCCACCCATTAGTTTCATCCACAGTTGCCACTAATGCTATCGATTCATACAAAGAAATTTAAGAAAGAGAGGAGCCATAAGTACAGTTAAACAACCAGATCAGGAGACTAATTGGATTTTAGGTAGGATTTCTTTTTTTTTTAATTTCACAGAAGATTAGAAATGGGTCTAAAGCATGTTTCAGCATTGTCCACTGTTTCCTGTATTAACTCAAGCGTGTTTCAACAGAGGCTTAGTCCAATTTGTGGAGGTTTGTTTTATCAATAGTGTTAAGTAAAAGCTAACTTAATTCTTTGTGTGTACTCTCAGGGTAAGTCTCAGTATCAGGAGAGTGCTTCATGCTGATTTGCAAGTACTCGGAGCTCTGTTAGAAGCAAAATATGGAGTAGGTAGACATTTTAGTTCACTATTTACATAGCATTAAAAAAGTCTAATACTAATGGCAAATTTAAAAAAAAACCAAAGAGATGATTCCTCTTCCCACCCCAAAATTAGATGATTACGTCCCTCCTACATGTTATCCTAATGCCATAGAGACCACCCGTTGTACAGTGGATCAGTTCTAGGACTGGACTGGGAGTTTAAGTCCGCCCTCGCCGACGGATGTTCAGTGGGTGACTTTGATTCTGTCACAGACCCTCTATCAAATAGGGCTATTTCAAGAAAATGAGGGAGGGTGGGAGTGCTGTGTCTGCCTCCTTGAGCTGGAGGAAAGTTGGGAGATCTATCCAATAAATACACTAATCAGTTAATGAAAAAAAAATCCTCTTTGGTAGTTCTGTTCATGTTCATCTATTCATTAAGAACTCTTCAAAAATGTTCGTTCCTCAGATCATCATATGTATCTAGTAAGATTGGGTTGTAGTTTGAACTAGTGACTGTTGTCATTCAGGTGTCTAAGAAAACAAATAATTCTGGCAGTGTTATTCCTATGAATCCATCAGAGATATGAAGTTGGTGCAATAATTTTGCTAATTTAGAAAATTTAGCAACAATTTGCACTCTAGTTTTTATTAATTGACAGTGATGTTCATTGCTTTGCCATAAGTTTGATCCCTCTGCCCTTACAGAAGAGTCTTGTTTTTAAATATGTGTATGTTTTGCGGCAGAAAAGAGGTTCGGCTGTACGCTGGATGGGGTTTAAAATTTTATTACTCTGTGAACTGACATAATTGTGTTGTCTTTTGTTTCTTTTAAAATAAAAAGTCATTTTTTATTCCAGTGATTAATGCTGCATCTATATATAGCCTTGCGGCACCCTTAGCAATCTTTCATCGCAGCATCTTTTGCCTTAGTTGCCCCAATTAAATTGTTGATTATCTTTTTTCAGTTCGATGCCACGTTGGATGTGTTATCTTCAGTGATAGTTCTGTGGCGTTACAGCAATGCATCAGCAGTTCATTCAGCACACAGAGAATATATGTGAGTACTTAAAGCTATTTTTATCTCTGCTGAAGCTTTCATTAATACTTTATTTCCACTGGGCCAATTATTTTTTTCTGCCCTCATGATTTCTGGAAACCTCCTGGCGACACCGTACTAAAAATCTTTTTGCAGCACCCCAGGAAAGCACCGGATGTAATACAGCTCCTTTGAACAGCGGTGGCTGAAAACGTTGGGTGCCTCCTTCAGTGGGGGGTGCCTGCAACTTGAAATTCACATTGAACAGACTGGCCCTGCTGCATTAAGTTGCACAGAGGGTGATCTCAAAGCAGGCAATCTATCAAAGCATAATTTGTGTAAAAGTGCAGCAGTAACTCATTATTTGGATTTTATCTTATTCCACTGACAAATACGATCTATCATATTAGATTCAAAGTATAATGTTAATCATCATCTAAGGTGGTGCTTTCCCCCCCCCCCCCCATGGACCATTTTCCTTTAATAAACCTTTCAGCAAACTGCTATTTGACTTTTAGTGTTTCTCCACAAAAATGGGTGAGGGTAGTTACTTGTTTTAGGTGTATAATTACCAGATATGTAGCTATAGAGGAAATCCATGATTTCTGTTAATTCATCCTGCCGGGGTTGCAATTGGTTAGGGTTAGGGTGTCACACCATGCTAATCAGATTATTTGTTTGGGGCAGGAGAGACACAGATTTTACCCTCTTATATACTTTTTTTATTCATTATGAAGGAGAATGCCCTAAAACAGGCTGTGATTGGAAGGAGAAGTAAATTGAGTGTAACTGTACTTGTTGGGAATGTAGGGGATGTAGAAAACATTCTTGCTTCTGAATGTGATTTTGTGCATGTATGCAGCAAAAAAATAAACACCTCTATGTTTTACGTAATGAAACAGTACCATAGGAAATTACTTATAGAGGGAAAGTACCAGTAAGACAATATCAGAGGTTAAAATAATTGTTACAACTCTCATGTACACTTTTTAAATCTTAGAAACTGGCATGAGCAAATGGGGTATCTTCTGAAGAACTTCTATGGAGTATCTTCTGAAGAACTTTGTAACCTCATTGAAAATGGGGAAAAGAACTGAGTACTATATGAATATGCCATGGCTTTATTTATCATAATTTCACCTAGTCAAGGTTCTAGGTTCTAGAACATGAGTGTCAAACTCGCCGTGTCATGTGATATATCACGTCATTTCCCCCTTCATGGAGCTGTGGTGGGCATGGCCTGCGTGTGATTCATCTGGACCGCCGGCCGCCAGTTTGACACCCCTGTTCTAGGATATTAGGGCACGAGTACTGATCTTGAACTTCCTAGCCTATGGTTGAGTAAGTTTGATCAGAAAAATGGCATTGGAAGTCAAACATGAATAAACAATTACAGAGTCAGGGATAACTAAAGTTATACTTACAGTATATCTTTACTTCTTGCATTGCTCATTATTTTGTAAATAACAGGGGCCCTGTAGATAGGAAAAAAGGATGGAGCTGTAATTCATTTTGCCACTGCATATCTACTGCAACATTTAGGACAGAAAAAATGCAAAGTAAATAATCTTGTGTGAAATTACATGAAATCATTAGATAGACATAATCATATTGTGCTTCACTGTTTCATATTCAATAGCTAAGTAACTATGCTGTAAATTAGAGTAAACATGAATCATTAGGATAAGCATGAATAATTCTGATCGTAGTGCTTTGATATTTTCTTGTGTGTTTCTCAATTTGTATTATGGAATAGGTAGGTGAATGATACTTTTATTTTAAATTTGTTGGGTAAAGCATTTAAAATATACCTTTGTTAAATGCTACCATAGGCATCGGTAGTAAGCCTTGTCATTTTCTTTATACAAATCATTGTGTCGTTATGTATATTTTAAGACCTAAAACCGAAAGAGACTAAAGCTCAAAATTCTTGTTGCTTTGTTGTCAGCATTTCAGAGACCAATTTCTGTCTCGCAGCCTTACCTAAAACCAGAAAAGACGTGTCACACACACACACACACAAAAAAAAACCTGTTAAAGTTATATATGTGAATGCAAACAATTTATCATATTAAATATAGTAATGTAGTACTTCAGGAACAATACTTTTAACATTTTGCATTTGGAATTATTAAAACAGTTTGTGTATGTTAGAATAGAAACCTGTCATTTATATTTCAGAAACAGATACAATGAAGTGCTCTGCAGTATCAGAGCTCAAGCTCTTGTCACTTGCATCGAGAGTCCTATAAATAACTTTGCAAACATATTGAGCAATTCTATTTGCTCTGCCTGGCCCTCAGCATTACGATCTGGCTGTAAAAAAAAAAATGTCTTCCTTCTATTCCTTGTTGACCCTTGTATCATTCTGAACTCTTCATTCTCTTAACTGATTTCCCTTCTTCAGAAGCAGAAATGCTACTTATTTCCTTAATCGTATTGATGCATAAGAGACCACTTTTAGGTGACTTTTGCCTCACTGAATCCCCAGCCTGATTCTGTGTCTGACGTACAGGTTCCCCTCAACTTACGACCACAATTGAGCCCAAAATTGCTGTTGCTGAGTGAGACATTTTTTAAGTGAATTTTGCCCTATTTTACAATTTTCCTTGCCACAGTTATTAAGCAAATCAATTGTTAAATTAGTA
The DNA here is from genome assembly GCA_032468155.1 of Oxyrhabdium leporinum. Taxonomy (NCBI): domain Eukaryota; kingdom Metazoa; phylum Chordata; class Lepidosauria; order Squamata; family Cyclocoridae; genus Oxyrhabdium; species Oxyrhabdium leporinum. The sequence goes on along the minus strand of JANHFL010008991.1, from coordinate 58,493 downwards.
ATGTGATTGTTAAGTGAATCGGGCTCCCACCTTGACTTTGTCAGAGGGTCACAAAAGGTGATCACATGACCCCGGGACATTGCAACAGTCATAAATACATGCCAGTTGCCAACTGTCTGAATTTTGTTCACATAAGCAATGGTGCTGCAATGGTCATAAGTGTGAGAAACAATCCTATGTCCCTTTTTTCAATGTGGTTGTAAGTTTGAACGGTCACTAAATGAATAGTTGTAAGTTGACGACTACCTGTATTCCTAATCATTCTAGTCCTTGAGTATTTAATATTCCTGAGATATAGCATGTAAAACCCTCCTGGACAACATCTAGATGTCTTCCAGGTTTCTCCGCAAAGGCCATGCTGGCTGAATAAGATATTGTTATGCATTTCAAACTTTGTCAAAATATCCTATAGGTCAGATCTTATCTACATACCTGAAATTATGTGCATAGGTGGAGAATTTCTGACAAGAGTACACTTATGCCTAAAACACTATGGTCACTGTTTCCTAATGAATTTAGAAATGTAGAGGCATACTCTAGGCAAAAGGATGAAGCTTTTTGAAGGTTTATTGATGTCATTTGGAATGTGAAATGCACTATTTTTGTTCATTTAATAAAAAATAACTGGTTTCCTTTTCTTTTTAAAAAGCCTTATATTAAATGAATAAAACAAGATTTGAATTTCTGACAGCTCTGTCAGACTGTAAGATAACCACAAGCTAACAAGCCCACCCACTAGTTATATGAGTGATATTGATAATCTTGTTCTATTCAGCGTAGTGTCATCACAGTTCAGTGAATATTCTAATTAACTTTGCAGAGAGCTGCTAAAATTGGTTCCAATTCCTTGCAAAACACATATTGCAAAAATACAGCGGATAACACAAAGAAGGCAACATGATCTCTATGTACTGTCACATTCAAGTGAAAACATTTGCACAGATTGTGTTTGCATGCATCACTGGTTTTTTCTTAATCCTTAATTCTGTTGCCACACCTTTATTTCTCTTAGAACAGATTGAGTCAAGAGTAGTAATTACTAAGGGCTTTATTATATTCTCAGTTAGACATATTGTTGTCACTACATTTCATTTGCTGAAAAATTAGGAGGTGATTAGGTAGCGTTGTTATTCAAAAACTAAATTATATCAGCAATGCATAGTTATTTAGGTAGACCAAAGAGAAATGTTATACAACAAAGTATTGCTGTATATACACTTATATAAATTGCAGAGTTCACAGTTCTCTCCTTTCTTTCCCTCCCCCATTTCCCTATCACATTTACTTTGTTACATTTTATATTTTGATTTATATATTGATTGTATACATACATTGAATATATATTGAACAATAGTAAAGCCTAAGTTAATTGTTCATTACAGTAGGATTGGGGGTGGGGGTGGGGGGTAGGGATGGGCATGGGCGGGAACTGTC
>JANHFL010008991.1:40765-56959 GCA_032468155.1 Oxyrhabdium leporinum | reverse complement strand
TTTCTTTCTTTCTTTCTTTCTTTCTTTCTTTCTTTCTTTCTTTCTTTCTTTCCTTCCTTCCTTCCTTCCTTCCTTCCCACAGGAAAGAAATGGAAAGAAACAGCAGGTTGCACAATAGACGGAATAGGATGAGAAAAAAACAACAGGGAATGATCAAAAATAAAGTCAAGGCAGCAAGACTGTGAACACTTGTAATTTGCTGATTTTGAGGATTAATCCTTTGCTTTCAGTTTCAAGCACTCTTTCCAAAATGAAATGAAATGTAAAACAAAACAAAACAAAAAAAACCAGCAATTAAACCTTCAAATAAAACAAGCAATAAAATAAAACTATCAAAGAAACAACAGCTAACATTGCCTAGTAATATTTCTTTCATTAAAATGAAAAAATGGGTAAAGTAGAAGTTCACAGCAGATGGAGTCAGTTAGGAATCATTTAAAAAAATAAGGGAGGAGGGAAGCCCATAAACATTGAAAAGAAATCTAAATTTGGCAAAACCCTAACAGAGATGTTAACCAGCTGGACTTCTCTATAGAGGATATTTCATAATTGCATTTTTAAAGTCTCCCTCTGCATGTAGTGGCAGTTTAAGAATAAAGGAAGGGTTTTAAAATATTTGCAGTCTTCTTATCAGAATCAGAAATAGCATTTTGCAAGCATGGAGGACTTTAGTTCTTCTCTCCTGCTCTACAAAGTTCCTATCTTTATCAGATGCTATGTACATAGTGATGAATAGCCAAACTCTCAGTATAAATCAATGTTGTTTAACTTTGGCAGCCTTAAGATGTGTGGACTTCAACTCCCAGAATTCAGCATACTGGCTGGGGAATTCTGGGAGTTGAATTCAAAATAGATTCAAAATAGAGTGAATGACATAAAAATGACATATCGAATTATTGTGTAATCTGATCCTTGCTGGAACTAAATAATGATGGATGATAATTTGTTATGAAGATATGTAATAGTATTAGATTTATGTAATTTGGTTAAATGATATAAATATGATGGATAACAACTTATTTGTATTGAAGGTATGATACCCAGATGCCACGCTGTTCACACAACGATATGTTTGTATAAAGATTTAAAAATAAAAAACTGTACCAAAAAAAATACCGCTTCTATTCAATTTCTAAATTGATTTTTTATATACAGGTAAAGCTAAGAAATATGTTATGACAGCATAACATATTTATCTTTTGTAAAATATGAACAGTTCTTTTTTTTATAACAAGGATGGCATACCTTACATATGATTGATGTACAATTTAAAATACAGGTGTTTATATCTATCATTTATTTTCTTATATTACTATCTGGAGCCAAAAATATGTAGGTGGATTAAGCATTTCATGATAAAAGGAACATAACATATATGTTTTCTCTAAGCCTTAGGGGTTTTTTTTATCTGTAAATCTTTTTCTTTGAGTAGATTGATTATTTGAGAATCAATCCATCAGATATAGCTGGAAAGGGATCTTTGAGGTCTTCTAGTCCAGCCCCCTGCTCAAGCAGGAGATCCTATACCATTTCAGACAGGTGGCTGTCCAGTCTCTTCTTAAAAACCTCCAGTAATGAAGCTCCCACAACTTCTGAAGGCAAGGCGTTCCATTGGTTAATTGTTCTCACTGTTAAGAAGTTTCCCTAATTCCAGGTTGCTTCTTTCCTCGATTAGTTTCAGAATCAGTTTACATTATCTGTTTTACCTACTAAAGTCAAATGTGGCCCTTCAGATATATTTGAATATCAACCCCCATTGCTCCCTGAGGTTGACTTCCACTGCTGGGATTTCTAATTCAGCAACATTAATTTCTCAGATGGATAATTTTAAAAGCTCCACCATTATGCTTTCTCTTCTATCTAGTGCTAGTTGGCTTTTTAAAGAAGCTTCCAAATAACACCTGTTTTTATTTAAAAAATGTATACAGGCTTAAAAAATGTATGCAGAGTTTATAAAACACCTCTAGGTGATGGATCAAAGATTTCGCACCGATTTAATGCAATATACATTAAACACTAGTGAATCTGTAGCGCTGAGGTGTTGAAAGGCTGTGTTAAACTGGCTTGGGCAGGCAATTGTTCAAAAATAAGGCTACAGTTATTTCAGGATAACAGTAATTCATTGCCGGTTGAATGAATGTTTGTAGAATAATTGTCTATATCATGCAAGGCCTGTTTCCCATCACCTCAAGTCAAATGGGAATTCACATATTGGCAATGCTGATATTGCAGTCGCCTTTTCTGGGTTTCCAGTAACATAGTGTCAGCAAACTTCTCATTACTATTATTCCAAGCTAGAGTTTTGATTTTGTCTGTCATACTAGGTTACTTCAGTGCCAAGTGTGGTCAACGAAGTAATGATGCTGAATTGGTTAAAAAAAAAGAAAAGAAATATAAAGTGATGTGAAAGTATTAAATATACTATTGCGAGGACCAATTTCCAATCCTGGATTTGTGAAAGGTTTAGCTTCAGGGCACCTTCTCTCAAATGGAGGCTAAATATAAACTATTGAGGTTTGTAATTCTTGCTGCAGTTATGGGATAAAACTTGGAGGAAGAGATGTGGGAAGAGCAGTGAACTTCTATGAATAGATGTGGAGGTGATAATACAATTAGGTGCAAAGAATTTTGGTAACTGATGGAGATGGCACTGAAAGAGAAGTTTTTGGCTTTACAACGACATATGCAACTTGATCATTAAATGTGGAAAGCTGAAACTAAGGAATATTTAGTGTCACACAAATGCATGAGCCAACAATAGATGCTTTAGTGGAAGCAATTGAGAAATTTTATAGCAAAATGCAAGAAAGGCATAAAGAAAGAAGGTAGTTGGTATTTGGAATGCAGAAATATAGGAATTACTGGAAGATTTCAAATATGCAAAACAATCACATTAAGTTTTGTAAAGAGAATTCTTTATTGCATCACCTGTTTGAAGCAGCATAAATGTATAAGCACAGGACATAATCGGATAGGCAACATCAGAATAATTTTAAAAAAAAGGTAATGGAAGATGGAGAACTGTAGTTCAGTCAGGTTATTTTATGTCCCAATACTGATTACAGAATCATTCATGAATTATTGGTAGCAAATATATGGATTTAAATTTAACAAGTTAAAGAGGCCATATACACTAGCTGTGTATGGCCAGGAGAAGACAAGTATGTAACAGTAAAACACAGGCGTTAAGACACTTTGCTGTATATGCTTGATTTTTCAGGCAAGGAAAGTGGGATAAAACAAAATAATTAGGCAGGTTTTAGAAAAAGTGGACATTTACCCTTCGCATCAGTGATATAGTAAAGTCTCCGAGTTACATTAAAGAAGATGGTATTGCAGAACAATTGATTATTCTTCTGTGAAATCTTTACAACGGATAACGACAAAAAACCCTGAGAAAACTTAAATTGGAGGCTGTGGTCCAAGCAACCTTATTTTATTCAAGCGCACAATTTGTACTCACTACAATTAAGATATTTGCAGCTAAAGCCTGAACTACAGCTATACAAGATCTGAACCTTGGGTGAGCACATTTCCAAGAGAGCAAGCCAGATCTTGGTTATGAAGATGGGAGACTGACATCCTCATTCCTGGTAAGGTCATGAATGGGGCCAGATTGATTGCAAACTGACCCGGCATTCCAAATTCAACAGGAGTCCTGGCTCATCTGATTATCTGGTATTGAAGGCGAATACTGACGTCCAGACAGAGGAGCCGTTCCCCAGCGGTCACCCTGACATCCTTGAGTGGAGTTTGTCCCCAGATTCCCCCTGTATTTTGAAGCACGATCCTGCTTCACCAACAGCCTATGCCGTCCTAATTCTGGAGAAGGGCTGAAAGGAAGGTCTTGCAGTCTGCCCTGGAAAATTCTCCTTCCACACTCTGTAGGTTGGTGACATAGAAACCACGGTCCGTATCTTTATTGCAACTTTTGCAAGAATGTTCCTCTTGAATTGGATTCTGGGCATTCTAATAATTTTTATTTATACTGTTTATTCTCTAAAACGTAAGAAAATTCTGATATACCATATGTAAACTCCATCCCCAGATGGCTGATAACAGCTAATGGTGTAGTTTAGGTGTTTATTTTATTATATATGGTTCATGACCATACTGCTACAGTAAATTTACCCATGCCATTAGGGCCATTTAATTGATAAAGACTATGCCCTTAAATTTGCATATTATCAGTCACGTTTAGTCTTTTAAAGTATTATTCTTTTTTATTTTACTTTATACCACTATTATAGTTTTGATATTTAAAATATTAATATTATAGTTTACTAGTAAACTTCAATGATATTGTGATTTTACATTTCACATTAGCTGTTTTTATTTTTAATTGTTATCCTATGGTTTTATACAAATTATCCTTCTAGTTTTTGAATTTATATAGCCACCATATTATAAGAATGGTAAGATGAGGGATTAAAACCCTTATAATTTGAAATATACAGACAATTTCACATTGTTATATGAAAATTAAAAAAATATTTAGAAAAATCCATTATGAAAGTAAAAAAGTGAAAAATCTCGATTAGCCTTGAGTGAAAGTGGTAAACAGCTTTTCTTTTAAAAATAAAAGGACATCATGCTGGAAAAATAAGTAGTTTAATTCTAGGAATGAAAATAATCACGAAATTTGACAAGTACTTAAAGATAAAAAAAATCCATTGAGAACAAAGGTCACAATACTCAAAGCTATGTTTTTTTCCAGTAGTGATGTATTGATGTGAAATTGAACATGGTAATTTTTTTAAAAAAATTATGTGTTTGGAGACAGTAAAATACTATGAAATTCATGAAGAGCCAGTCAGTTTTAACCAAACAAAAACTTACTGGTCCCTTGAATCGATGGTCGTGTGTACTTTGGATATACGATGTAAATGGTGAAGTGGAAACAAATGACTACACATGGTAGAGTAAGTTTGAAAAAGTCAAAGAACGCAAATGTAACATTTAAGGCAAGCAGATGGATGGGACAAACAATTTTCTGACATAGCCTTTGAAGAGCTCTGGGCTCTTTTGTAACCTTTATTCTTGAAAACAAGTTAAGCTGATGAGCATTTGTCCCTACAGTTAGGGAGTTGAACCTGAATTGAAGTCTCCTAATTCTATCTTTTTTTTTTCAGTCTATAGATTTTAGTTGAAGGTAAAACAGATTTCCATTCTTATTCCCCCATTACCTTTCCTTCCCAAACCACTTGCCAAATATGTTTGCTCTACTGCCGGTAAGGCATCAACAATGGGAGGTGTACTGTCCCTCATCTATAATATGTCCAGTGAGTTGCTCTGCAACTTGGTAATAACTTGCATTCTAACATGCTGCAAAATAGCCCATAGGGCAATAAAATGGGAAGGGTGAAGCATTAACAGAGACTAGCGATGACTAAGGAGAGAGAGACGGACAACTGTCTTTTCCTTTCTTATTTGACACCAAGCTCATCCAGTAAGTGGAGAAAGGTACAGTAAATAGTATAGATGTGGGTAAGTAGATAGCGTGTAAGTGGGTAAGTGTGGCTGACTGGGAAGAAAAGAGGAACTCTGGATTTTGTAAGGTTGAAAATAAGAAAAACTGATTACATCATACAACCATTTTTTTTTTGACATTTCTGAATAGGTTGTTTGAAAAATAAATAAGTCTGCACTTCTTAAGAAAAGCTTTTCTGCAATCTCTGTCATGCATCTGATCTCTATTTGCGTATGCTTCTAAACCAGCAGATTGGCTGATGTGTATAGGTTAAAAAATAGTAGCACATTGCTGTGCTAATTATAACAGCCTCAAACTGTCTTAGCAACAGGTGACAAATTTCTGAATGTTACATTGAAAATGTTGCTTCCGTATTTCATGTAATATGTGAAAAAAACAGATTCTTGCTATAAGGCGAATGAATGTACAGTATTGTTTATTAGAATAATTGCCAAAACATTAAATTATTTTTCTTGCCAAAAACCTGTATTTACCGGGATCTATTTGAACTAGTTAATAAAATCTGTTAGTTATGAACTTCGGCTTCCATTTTGAGAGGTTTTAATCAGTTTAGCCGTTATGGTACAGCTTCACATGTCAACTGAAAACAGGGTTGCCTTGCATCAGTACGAAACTAGGCCTAAGGCAAACGCTGCACACCAGGTTTATTCACATTTATGCGATTTGCATTGCCAGACTACTTCCCAAGTCCTGAATAAATGACAAGAGCAATGTGGGTATCTCACTACAGGAACAATTGCTTTTGATACTTTGGAATTCCTGACAGTGATTTTTGTTTCCGTGTCCTGCTCTTGAATGTTCTTGTGTGGAATATTAATTCTTTTAAAATGTTCACTGTATAAACATTCTTCTTCTTATTTAGTCCTGTGTTTTCTTTAAACAGCAGGGCATAAAAGTTACTAAAAATCTTCCTTTCTTTATAGAGCGTGTGTCATCTTGGGCGTGATATTTCTTCTGTCCGCTTTATGTATAGTCATCAAAGCCATCCATGACCTTGCAACTAAATTGCTTCCAGAAGTGGTAAGAGCTTTAAAAATATATATTTTTTTTTTCCTCCTAAAGTTCGATGTTTCAGTAAGAAAGCTTGTTATGCAGCTCCATGTGGTCTTTCGTAGCTTTGCATAGTTCTATGGAATTGTATAAAAATTGCAAGGTTATGTTTTATTGGGACAGCGTGATCTCAATTTTATCTTCATTATTTCCTTTTGTATTAACATACCAAATCCATTCACTTCTAGAAATCAGACATTCCAGAAAATGTGCTATGGCTAAAAGTTGGACTAGGAGTAGTTGGCATTGGGGAAATGTTAAAAAACTGGAATTTGCTCAGATTTCCTGAGTTGTAATCTGCAGTGTACGTTACAGTTGAGGAAATTTTGTAACGTTACAGTACAAGGTTATTTAGGATAGTTGCAACAGTAGAAAATAAGTGGTGCTCTTGTGCCTAAGATTCTAAAGTGCTCTATTTATTTATTTATTACAATTTGTCAAACAAAAACAAGAATAAAACAATAAAAATACAATGACAGAAAGGATAGGCACGTTAGTGTACTTATGCATCCCCCCTCTACTAACCACTTAAGTATGATGTAAGGTCACCGGAAGTCAATTTGTGAACTGTGAACAGTTGTAGCTGAAACAACTGAATCAGGTAGAGCATTCCAGACTTTGATAACTCTATTACAGAAATCATATTTTTAATAGACAAGTTTAGAATGATTTACATTGAGTTTAAAGTGGTTGTTAGCACACATTATTGCGATTAAAACAAAAAAAGTCATTTACAGGTAAAACATTACTACATATAATTTTGTGTGCAATACCTAGGTCTGACCACAAGCGACACAGTTCTAAGTTATCCAAACTGAGAATTTTGAGCCTAGTAGCGTAGGGAATTCTATTGTGTACAGAAGAGTGCAAGACTTTTCTCGTGAAATACTTCTGAATTCCTTCAATTGTACTGATGTCAGATATATGGTGGGAATTCCAAACAGTTGAACAATGCTCTAAGATTGGTCTAGCATAAGTTTTTTAAGCTCTAATTAGCAATACAATGTTTCCAGAAAAAAAACCCTGAAAAATTAAATGTACAACTCTTAATGCTTTTTTAGCAATGCTGTTACAGTGAACTTTGGAGCATAGATTGTCAGAGATAAGTACACCTAGGTCCTTGAGAAGGTGAGGGTCATCAGCTAATTCAATGCCATCTAGCTTATACTTGATGTTCTGATTACGTTTACCAATATGTAAGACAGAGAATTTATTGATCGAAATTTGAAGTTGCCAAATAGATGACCATTCAGACACATAGTCGAGAAGCTATTTACTCTACTGTAGCCAAATGTTGTTACAGAAGTATTGTTTTCTTGAGGTTCTACAGACTTAGAGCTGTTTAAAGTGAAATTTTATTCTCCGAAATCCTATTTTATGTAGAATAAAGATTGCACTTATTATTATTTTTCATCACGTATTCAGCCAGATGTTTCGGCTAGATTTGGCATTTTTATCGATCTATTGAGTTCTTCCCAAGAACCTGAGATAGCCAGATGTGGCTGTTTGATGGTATTAAAGGTATTGTTGCAACATGTAAACTGTTCCAAGTAAAGCTGCCTTTTCCAATTGACTGGTTGTGATTTTGTTCAATGTTATTATTATCATCAGATTTAGATTAGGTATCCTGCATTTTTTATTTGTAACCCATAATGGCAACCATACCTAATAGTCTTGTAACTATCTTTCTTTGAAGAATCATTTTACAAAGCTTGGTATGAAATTGTAACAGCATGATTCCCATTTTCAATCATGTGGCTTTGGCACAAACTTTCTAATACAAAATTTTCTCTTCGTGTTCATCTAACTCATGGGGCAGAGCAAAGTAATAATGGAACTATGATTCAAGGATGTTATGGTTTGTTCAGTTTTAATGTATTTATAATTCATATTTTTAAAGCCACACGATCCATAGTTAAGCAAATGTAGCACATAGCATATCAAGAACCCAATCATAGGCTATATTGGCATTTGCCTTGCTGCATTAGACTTACCTCTTAAAGGTATTCCAGCATCCCCGTAGTCACATAATCAAAATTCAGGTGCTTGGCCACTGAATAACAGAATAAGGTATTGGAAGGTATTCTAACTTGGAGGTCTTCTAGTCCAAGGCAGGAAACCCTATACTATTTCAGACAAATGATTGTCCAATCTTTTCTTAAAAACTTCTGTAGGCAAGTTGTTCCACTGATTAATTGTTCTAATTGTCAGGAAATTTCTCCTTAGTTTTAGGTTGCCCCTGTCCTTCATTAATTTCCATCTATTTCTTCTTGTTCTGCCTTCTGGTGCTTTGCAGAATAGGTTGACTCCCTCTTTTTTGTGGCAACCCTGTAGATACTGGAACACTACTATCATGTTGTCTCATGTCACTGGCTTGGATTTATGACCGTTACAGTTTCCCAGGGTGATGTATTACTTTTTGCGATCCTCTGACAAGCGAAGTCTCAATGGGGAAGCCAGATTCACTTAACAACCATAATGCTAACTTAACAAGTGTAGTGATTCACTTAACAGCTGCAGCAGGAAAGTTGTAAAATGGGGCAAAATTCACTTTAATAACTGTCTTACTTAGCAGTGGAAATTTTGGGCTCAATTGTGATTGTAAATTGGGGACTACCTGCATTAACAGGGTAAATAGGTTGAGAAAGGAATGAGAGAGAACACTCCTAAATCCTAGACTTTTCTTCCAGTGAAACTTCTCTGAAGCTTCTTCAGCTACAGGAGTAGAAGACCTTCTTTAATTGCCTTCACAAAAATCTCTGCTAACTGTAAGAGAATGAAAAAGAAGAATCTTTGAGATATACAGTAGAGAATTCCAGCTATTTCTTTCAAAATGCATTTTGTCAGCTTCCAATTTTGAGTCAAGTCATTATATGTCTAATGTACTAAGAATATTGAACCACAGTTTGAAACTCTCAGACTAAAATGCTAGATTTGACATGATGACTTGTATGTTTTCAAAGCTTCTAGGCAGTAGACTGTATCTCTGCAATTAAAGCCCATTAGAAGAGGCTTGAAAAACAAACTTACTTCTCATATCCGATTTTTTAAAAAGTTCAGGCTTGTCTGTCATGTGTATTCTACTTTCCTATATAAAGCAATCTTGATCATATTTGATAAGGACACATGAAGAGGCTGTGATTTGATTCAAGTTTGTGATCTGAGATTCAATGGCAAGCCAATTTGATTTGAACCATTTTGATATTCAAGATTCTATTTAAAAAGATTTGCCTGTTTGGGTTATAGTGGGAAAACTACAAAATGCCTGAAACACTTTTTCTTTTGGAGAAAGTTTAGACAACTTTAAAATTTCAGTGGGATACCTTTAGGAGTTTTACCACAAGACATTCTTGAAGTCTGCTCCTTTAGGAGGAATGAAAAAAGGATAACAAAACAGCCTCTAGGTTGTCTGGGTAGCAATTGTAAGATAGAAGAATTATACAACAATGCCATAGAAATAGGCAAGTCATACAGAAGGACTTAGAGCAAGAAAATAGCCTTGCCATATCTCCAAAAGCAGTAAAAATTTTGGACAGTGCCTGTAAATGTTAGCCTGGCAACCATTCAATTCAGTTTTCCCCAGTTGTGCAGGATTAAACAATTAGATTTGACTAAATCAGTAATTGTTTGCAATACAGGCAGCATCTGCATATTGCATGCAATTTTAATATGCTCGAATCCTGCTTTCATTTCCATAGGGAACAAAACAAATCCTATATGTATTTCATCTGCTGCTACAACAAAGGAGAACACATTTATTCAGTAAAAGACATTTTGATATGATTATTTATGCATGACATTTACTTACTTACAGGACTTATTTGGCCACCTGTCTCACATGATGACTCCATAAAAAATATAGCTAAAAAGAAAAGTACCCTTTCAAGTTGAGCCCTCTAACAAATCTCCCTCTGAGTTGAGAGAGAAATTTAGCAAATCTGAGAGCTTGAGGAAAGAATTGGCGGAGTGCTAAGAATAGAAGAATGAAGGTCAGTGGGCAGGAGTCTGCAGTTGTGACATTTTGTGCAAGTGGTGTGCTTACCTGATTGTATGAAATTCATATATTCATTATTTGAATTGTCCTAAGATTTATGGAAAAGCACTTGGGAATAAAATATAATTAAAATGGTCCATCTTTTTTTTTTAAAAAAATACAGTTCTGATCCTTCTTTTTAGTACCTAGTAAAAAGTTCAGAAAGTTAAAAGTAATGTAAATACAGCCTCCCCCAAAGATCCATAAAGCAATTCAGTCTAAAGTCATATTCCCACTTTTAACTAAATATACAAGTGTTATTTCCCTCAAAACAATCACAGTTGTTCTATGTTGAAGGACCCTTCAGAAGGGCCAGCTCTTCACTGCTCCATGAAATATTAATTGGGAAGGAGCCATTGTTATCTCAAGGAACAGACTGTTCTAGAAAGCAATCACCAAGATCACTTTCCATCATATTTCTGAGGTCAACATGCCTCTCAGAGGTGGGACCTGCAGCCCACCTTTTTCAAAGACCTCACACTGAAGTGGCAGATTCCACCATCAGCATGCAGTCTCAAAAGATACTCGGTTCATAAGCCATATAGGATTTTAAAGACAACAATCGGCACCTTGACTGCCAACCAGCAGTCAATTTAGTTCCTACACTAGATATATCATGTAGGCAAATCTGGCTTGCTCATTTTGAACCAGTTATAGTTTCTTAATGATCTTTTAGGGCAATGTCATGTAGAGTAAGTTGCAATTGTCCAAACGGGAAATGACAAGATTCCAAGTGTGAGGCGACCAGCCCTATTTCAAGAATAGCTACAACTAGTGTGCAAAATGGACTTGTGCTCCTGGCCTCCATGGCTTCTACTTACACAAGGCTCCTGTGACTTCCAAGAGAATCCCAAAATATGACTCAGCATTGGTGATAGAGCATAATCTTATCAAAAGGGAAAGATGGGCTGCCTCCATAACTAGTCATCTTCTAAACCTATGGCTATTGTAGCTTGTTAGGATTTAGTCAAGCAGAGATCATTGAAGAACTGTTCTCTGTAGTCTTTGAGAAGTTCTGAGGACTTGCATTAGTCCTTGAAGACTGGAGGAAGATGCTTCCTAGGGAACTACTTGTGGGAAGGATCTGAGTGTCCTTGTCCACTTGAAGTTAAACTAACTCAGCAGTATGATGCAACCGTTAAAAAAAAATACTACCTTGGAGTGCATTAACAAAAACGTAAGAGTCTAGATCCAGGGTGTTAAATTCACAGCCCGCTGGCCGGATGCGTCATGTGCTGGTCCTGCCCCCGCACGGTTTAGCAAAGAGAAATACAGTCCTGATATGTCACGTGACACCACCGTGATGACACGAGTTTGACACATCTGGTCTAGATCATGGGGAGTAATTATTCAATTCTACTCAGATCAGACCGCTATGTATGTAGTGTGTCCACCCTAATTCAAAAAAGGACAGTGACAAATTGTTGTAGGTTCAGAGAAAAATTAGCAAGATGATGAAGTACCTAGAAATCAAACTTTACAAGGAATGTTTTAAATTTTTTGGGTATATTAAGGCTACAGAAGAGAAGATAATTATGGGGAGATATTGAAAAGTTACATATAAAAGTGGATTTCAAAAGTGGGAGTGGATTTATTCTATATAGCTCCAGAGAGCAGGACCAGAACTAGTAGGTTAAAACCACAAAGGGGGGGAGGGGAGGAAGGGGGTTCATGATAGGTATAAGGAAAAACTTACTGTATGAGCTGTCAGCCAGTGGAAAGCGTGCCACAAGGAGCGGCAAGTTCTCCGTCATTAGAGGTCTTCAAAGAAAGACTAACTGATTATGCGTTAGAAATGTTCTAGTGATCTTGCACTGAGCAGGGGATTGGACTAGATGTCTTCTAAAATTTATATTTTGATTCTATGATTTCAATCTCCTGTAATTAGTACTATCTCTTTCGGTGTTGTGTCAACACAATTTTGCAAGTCCATAGAACGGTTCACTTTTTGATTCTTTGTGATTTGTTTGGGGCACTTATTTGTTTTGTGTCTTTAAGTCAATGTTGAATCCTGGCTATTGTCTGGGCTAGTCCTTGAGGTTTTCTTGGCAAGATTTTAGAAGTGGTTTGCCCTTGTCCCCTTCCTAGGCTGAGAGGGAATGATTGGCCCACGTTGGTTTTGGGTCTAAGGTGTGAATAGAATTCTTGGTCTTCTGGTTTCTAACCTGATGCCTTAACCACTACATCAAGCTGGCTCTCAGATGGCATGGATTTGGATCATCACGATATTGATAGACTTCGTTGGATTTTGAATGTAGATCCCACTTGCAGAAGACTTTGGGGATTTTTATAATTAAAGTTTCAGTATTCACCATCTTACAACATTTAAGTGTCTCAGTGCAAAGTCTGAGAATTAAACATTAAAGACTGAATGTAGGCTGAAAGTTACTACTTCACAATTTGGTCGTATTCAAACACATGTTTCTTCTCCTTTCATGAAAACAATATTTGCCATTGTGCAGGGGCACTAGACAGTTTGGAAATAGTGGGTTCTCTTCCACTTAAAGGTGATTTTATGATCCGCTATTTATAAACCAGTCTTTCAAATGAAGCTGTAATTCTTGATGTAGGAACAATGGCAACTTATATGAAACAATTATTAGGATTTTTTTTTCGTCCAGCAAAGGGATACCACAGCTGCTGCTCTTATTTGATCTTTATTGTATAGTTCCCATGGCAACCCTCTGGCAAATACATCTCAGTACATCTAGGAAAGTATTGGGATATATTTACTAATAAGACACGATGTATGGTAAGATTAATACATTTCATAATACATCTCAGTAAGTGCATAATGTAGAATAAAAAGGATCTCTCTTCCAAATGTGCATGGAATTGAAGGTATTTTTTTTTAAAAAAAAAACCTGTTAGTGTTCTTTTGTCTTTCTGTCTAACCAGGGAATTTTTGTCTTTACTTTTGTTGAAAGGTTATCACTGATTTTCCCTAAAATGTATTGGGAGAGAAAGCTTGGAATGATGATGAAGTAGCCAAAAATAGCATCATTGTATATAAAAGGAAAATATCCGCAGGCTAAGCACACAAACACAGAGAGAAACAACATAGAGGGCAGCTCCCTCCCTAGAGATATCCTTGTGAGAATTAAGCATGGTTGTAAAACACTGACTATTGGAGGAAAAGTAATTATTGATGCTAGCAAGACATTCCACTGATATTTAATATTTTCTGATAAAAAAAAGTTTATAACCAGCAAAATAGAATATTATTTTACACTATTGCCTTTGTTCTTGCAACCAAGTCCTGCCTTTCTCTGTATTTCTATTTCTATCTCTATCCACTTAAATATAAATATTAATACATTTTGTTTTCCATTTTTTTCAGTAGAAGATATGTTTTAAGAATAATAATAATTTAGTAACAAATATCTAAATTTTATTCTGTTCCTTAAAAACAAAATATTTATTGCATAACAGATAAATGAACATTGCTTTTATATAATTTAATTTTGTTATCAATTAAACAAACTTTAATTTTTGCCTTGGCTCTACTTACATCTTTCTATTCATCCCAGTTGTATATTTAGCTGACTTGTGCTGAAAGCCAAAATTATACATCCCTACCATATGGAGTCTTCCCTGCAACCAGCATCTGTGAGAGTTTATGAAAAAAATAGAATGTAAAATCTGCTTACAAGACCATTTTCCCCCTCCTTTCCATTTTTGCTCCTTTTTGGATCACTTGGTCTAGCAAGTCGAGCAAACCATGGAATATCCACGAGTGCTGTCTAACCATTGTTAGAAACAAATACAGCCTTTTTTCGAGGTTTACAATGGAAAGAAAACTTAAATATAATAGAAATATTTACATGTTTGAGACAAAAACAAATCTTTAATCACTTCTATCTGGTAGAAATCAACTGGAAAGCCAGTTTGCTTTAAATGGTTAGGGGGGGGGGCAGGCTAGAAAACAGGAGATGGTGAGTTTTAATCCCACCTTTAGGCAAGAAAGCAGGCTGGGTGATTTTGGGCCATCACTGAACCCAATCTTCTCACAGGGTGGTTGTTGTGGGGAAAATAGGAGGAGGAAAAGGGATTAGGTACATTGTTTGCCTTGAGTTATTTGTAAAAATGCAAGTAGTCCTCACACATATGACTGTAATGGAGCCTGCCCATTACAGTTGCATGTAGTAACAGTCGTTATGTGAAGCAGCTCATCTAAGTTCCCATCCCAGTAAGAGGAGCAGGATGACCTCAGGGGTGGGGGAAACCCTTAGAGGCCTCGTACAGCCCACACTCACCTGTCCTGGCCTTCCCAAGGCCTCTCTCACCTCCATGTTGTCCCATGTTCCACTTTCCACGCCTTGGATCCCAAGAGGTCTTTTCTCACTCAGTCCTTCCAGGCCTTGGGCCTGATTCCCACCCCACCCTTGAAGAGCTCCAAGGTTTTCCAGAGGGCTGGAATGGATTGCTTTATTGCATAGTCTCATGGCATGATTCTGGAAGCAGTCGTCATGTTTCCAGCAGCTGAATTTCATTTTGGTACAGCCACCACTTGCCGAATTGTGCCATGTGGCCAGGTAATAAAGCAATCCATTTTGCTGCTTTAATGTGATTTGCAGAGTGCTGCAGAAGATTTCTGCAATATTCAGAAGTTCCTGCAGTGCTATGCAGACCTTGTTAAGGCAGCAAAATGAAGCGATTTGTCTGGCCTGCCCTCCTTTCCCAGTGTGAGGTCTGGAGAAGGTAAGTATGGTGGGTGATGTGTGTTGGGTTCTGGAGGGGTGGGATGGGGGGGAGAGAGGGGCGTGGGAAGCTGCAGCAGTCCTGTGATCAGGAGGGTGAATGACTACAGGTACTATAGCCATTGTAATTTTGAAACAGGGTGATATATCATTTTTGGCATCTATTGTAACTTTGAATGTCTGTTAAGCGATAGGTTATCTGTAGGGACTAAGGACTATCTGTAATAAAGGTGGGATAGAAATAAATAAATTCCGTACATCAGTCAATAAATATTAGGCTAACCTAGCTTCCAGGGCAATCCTTTGGTAAAGCTTTAAATCTGAATCTTCAGGTGCTCCAGAAACTTTGTGTGTTTTTTAGCCCCAGAATTGATAAGTCTTCCCCCCCCCTTATTAAATGGTTGTAAAGCAAAATTAGCTTCCATAATTGACCTTGCTTGTCGGAAGCTAACTGGGAAGGTTGCAAATAGTGATCACATGACCACAAGATGCTGCAACAATCGCAGTGCCCCTTGTTTGTAGGGAGTGGTACAATGGTTGTAATTTCACTTTTTGCAAGACTGTTATAACTTCAAATTGTCGTTAAACAAACAATCCTAAGTTAAGGACTATTTTTATATTGATTTGATGCTGTATGATATTCCGAGTCCATGCATTGAGGCAAATAAACAGTAGGGCTAATAAAGGAATATTTACATGCAAGTATTTAAAGAAATATACATAATAGACACATGTGCATATATAAAATTTATATGTTATTTAAATATAAAATGTTTTTAAATAAAATTGATTTTTCTCATTATGGTGGTGTTTAAATGTTAATCTTTTGGTTGTAATTCAGCACTGCTGTTCTAATTAAAACAGCCTAGTGAAGCAATGAACAATACGAGTCGATGGATTTGTTGCACTGTTTAATGATT
>JANHFL010008990.1:4394-18866 GCA_032468155.1 Oxyrhabdium leporinum | reverse complement strand
ATTGAAAAATAATAATACAGGAATAGAATGATATTTTTGATTGTATCTGTTAAGTGTTTGTACCCAGTCTGACACACTGTGCAATGAAAGAATGGTTTTGGAAAAAAATAAAAAAATTTATTGGAAAAAAAAACCAAAATATTATAAAATGATTAATTTTAAAACATATTTCTAATTTTTTTTTTTTAAATTGCAACTCTTCAAGCATAGTCAACTAAAAATTCTTATATAATTGATTATAATACGGCATGCAGTTCTTTTCTGAAAATTTATTTCAATTTACTTAATAATTAAATAATTATTTTAATTATTTTAATTTTTTATAATCTGCTCCAGAATTTTCTGCGGTATTGAAGTTAGTGTTATGGGTTAGTGTTATGAAGTTAGTGTTATGGGTTTTTATTTACTTCCTACTTTTGAAAACAAGGGCATTTTCCCTTGACTAGTCAAGCTAGCATTTTATTTAGACTTCAGTGTTCCCCAATAGATTTAGTTAGGACCATTAAATTCTGTTAATTCACTAGGATACAGCTCATCTAGTCTCAGAGATTTGAATGCTGAGTAAATGGATATTTTCTGATCTTAGTCTCAAATTCATTTCTGTTTCATCAAACTATCCTGTACTCTGGGAGAATACACATTTTCTATTGCTGTAAAAGACTAAGACAAAATAAGAGTTGTAATTTCACCTTTTCTTCATTACCTGCAACATTTTTGCATTTTTGCTAAGCATATTCATTCTTTCCACTTGAACCTTATTTTAAAAAGCCATTTTTATTCTTTCAACCCCAACAGAATGTTGGAAAATAATTATGTAAAGAGGGTCAGAACTCTGTTCATGTATCCCTCAGCAGGCTACCATCCTGAAAGTAAAACAAAATGGGACCATAGTGGCTTGGTAGAAGAAACTAGCAAAAGAAATATTTATTCCATAAAATTTGAAGTTGATTTTATAGATGTTTGTATTTTGTTCCATAAATATTTTTGTTATAACCTTATAATCTGCCTGGAATCACTTTAGTGAGATGGGTGGCACTATAAATTATTTAAATAGATAAGTAAATAAATCTGTAACTGAAAGAATGTATGCATGCAACAAGACTCAGTAGTTTTAAACCCAATATATATTATTCTTCATGAAAGTTGTTTCTTAAAGCAACTCAAATTAATCATCACCATCAGCATACATATTTATTATATTTTTTCTGTTTCACCTTACAATTAGTACCAACTAGACGAGTAAGGTAAAAAGTGAGGGGAAGAAAAAATATATTTTACCAGAGAGAGCAGTGACCAGATTTTAACTTGGTTCAGTTGATTCACATTTCATCAGGTTTGTGAACTCTCTTTCAGATGGACACTAGAAGTATGAACCAAGGAAAAGGAAATGAAAAACAAGCTATGTTTCAAAGGTGAAGAAATGTGTCATGATGATGTTACATTCATACAAGCACATTACTGTACATTGTGAGCCAGATAAGAGCCAATGAATGGAAACCTGAAGCTAACACCTAAGGTCTCCACGGGAAACTGTAGGAGGAAATATCATTTCCAGCTACACCACTGTTCCTGTAGCTACTTATTATCTAGGCATCCTGTAACCAATTTTAAATTGCTAGTTTTTGGGGGGAGGTTGGGGGGGGAGACCCTATTGCTAACGAGGTGGCACGTTTCAATTTCAAAAGCACCCAGCACAGCCATAAGTTATTTTTGTATCAAAACATTCAAATAAGAATGGAAAACTATAACAAAGACATTTTCCAAACTCGTATAGTAAAGAAAACCAAAACGATACCCCTAAGAAATGCTGGGTTGGGAATTAGAAACTGTGAAAGTTAACAGCCACAATATGTAAGATCACACACACACACACCTTTCCGTTCTATATGACTCAAGGTGACTTACCACCATAAAACTTAAAGCAAGAACAAAAGCCATAACATCTGAAGAACAAGTCCATAAAATTACTAAAAATAAGTTCAAATAGTAATAGAATGTAACACAAACTTTACATACTCTGCCCATCAGAGCAATGTGAACAAGCAGTCAAACACCAAAAGGCTCTATTAAACAAGATAGTTTTCAGTGCTTTCCTGAAAAATAGAAACTTGGGAGTTTTGATGGAAAAGTCTTCCAAAGGATAGGACAATGGCTTCATATTAATTTTGGGCAGTGGTTTGATTATTTTTCCTAAAGCACTAGAACTGCCTGTTCAAGAAGATGGAACTACTACTGCAAAACTGTCACACCACCCACATCCAGGTCCCAGTGTAAGCTGTCCATCAGAGAAACCAATTGACTTCTGCCCCAAACTCAGGAATGGGACCCTTGCTGAAAAAGATCCAAGTAATATATTTCATCCAGGATACTCTGCAACTGATAGGCCATTTTCCCGGAAGAAAAGGTTGAAGAATAGGCACAAGTTGTCTAATATGCTTAGATTGAGAGATGATTTCTTCAGCATTGCTTTCTTAAAGGCAGTTAGACAGCCCTCATGTGGCAAAACTCATTCTAGAGAGGTTTTTAACTATCTCTTTGTAATCCACAGGCTCAAACAGAACACAGATGAAAACACCAAATGTTATAACTTAATATTTGTAAAGCTTAAGCAAAGATGTCTCGTTTACTAAATGCTACTCATTTATTCCAGCAGATTAAGGTCTTTAGCATTATTGTATAATTATTGTAAATTGTGTTTTTGTGATTCTTGTTTTAATGGCTATGCTGCCTGCATTTAGGATACTTGCAGAACTACTGTATTTTTCGGAGTATAAGACGCTCCGAAGTATAAGACACACCTAGCTTTTGGGGAGGAAAACAAGGAAAAAAACCCTGCCTCTGCCTCCCAGCAATTTGCCCCCTTGCAGCAAACAGCAAACAGCCTGTTTCAGTTTCAGCACAGCCTGATTAACACAAACAGTAGATTGTCGGTTGAGTCAGCCTCCCGATGTTTCAGGCTGCAGGAATTGCCACCACCAATTGCCACCTCTGCATGCCCCATTTTCAGCCTCTGCGCGCCCCATTTTTGGCCCGTTTCGGAAGGTGGGGATCGGAACAGGTGGAAAATGGGGCACGCAAGGCCGAAAAAGGGGCACGCAGAGGCCGAAAATGGGGCGTGCGGAGGTGGCAGTAGCAATCCCTGTAGCCTGAAACAGCTGCTCCTCGGGAAGCCGATCCAACCGACAATCAGCTGCTTGTGCTAATCAGGCTGTGCTGAAGCTGAAACAGGCTGTTTGCTGAAAGGAGGCAAATTGCTGGGAGACAGAGGCCAAAGGGTGGGGGCTGGTGGGTGGGTGGGACTTCAGCAACATTTGCTATATAAGATGCACAGACATTTCCACCCACTTTTGGGGGTGGAAAAAGTGTTTCTTATACTCCAAAAAATATGATACTTTATTCATCTATCCCTGTTCAGTTAGCCAATTGTTTTTTGTTAGAACAGAAATTATCGGGTCAAAAATAACACTTCTTTCCAGTACATGTTTTCCCTGATTTACAGTGCAATTGGAACCAGTATTAGTTGTTCTTATAGCTGCTCCCAATACTTGTTTTATAAACTAAATACAACCTGGAAGTAAAGATAAACAGAGTTGCAAGAAGAAACACTTCATTTTTATCACATGTTGTCTGAGTTCACATATAAACTTGGTTCAAACAATCCTCTAAATGATTAGTAGTAGTGATTTGTCTGCTTTTAATTCAGCATAGTATGTGAGTCCGAGCCAGTATAGTTTGCAAACCATGTTTTATGTTAATGAATTGTGTAAACTAAGCCAACTAGAGTTTATTCAGTAAAGCATGCTTCAGCAAATTGCTATAGTTCATTTGGGTATTAATAGCTAGCTAGATTGGTTGTAATACATTCATCCAAATGGATATACAGGAAGTCGACATATTATCATATTACAGTCATAAATCAAGTGGATCACATGATCGATCCAATTATTCTATCTTTTTTGTGGCGGTTATTAAGCAAATGCAGCAGTCATGACTACCCTGGTCATTAAACAAACCCGTTGTAAAAGGGGGCAAAGCCATTATAAAAGGTGATCACATGATCACGGGTAAGGCAAATTGCCATAAATGTGGCCATGTTGCTACGCCAAATGTGCAGTTACATGATCACAGGGTGGAGACCATTGAAACTTTGGAACCAGGTCATAACTTCCTTTTTTCAGGTAGATAGTAACTTTCAATGGTCGCTAAGTGATTGGTCATAAGTTGAGGGCTAACTACACATCAGGTTAATGATATAATGGCTGTGTCTGGATGGCACTATAAACTCATACAGTGTCAAAAACAAACATCTATTCCCCAGACATCCTATGGATAATATAGCACATTTCAAATATTGGTTAAAATGCACCATACCATGAGGAGTAAAATGGTGGAACTCATTCTTTGTTAACTGGGTATGGCATGCAAACATTGCCATAATATGATTTATTTGGGGCAGTGTATTGTATGAACATACATATTAGGATTAGTGAACCATGATTTATTGCTCAGTATATTATATAAATCCAGCCAGTTATTCAGTAAACCCAGTGGTGGGATTCAAATAATTTAACAACCAGTTTGCCCAGGGTCAGGTTGGCTGTCGTGGGAGACATGGCTCATCCCTGTCCTCCAGCTCTGCCACACATGCAGGTCGAGCCTCCCGCGACGGCCAACCTAACCCTGGGCGAACCGGTTGTTAAATTACCACCACCACCCGCTAGCCAAGTGGATCCCGGGTGCTGCACTACAATGGAGGAACAGGAAACAGAATGGCCAGCACAAGGAAAGGAGGAGGAGCAGAGAGAAAAGAGGAAAAGCAGCCTTCTCTGTCCCTCGCACTGGCCGCTCTGTTGCCCATCTCTCCATTGCAGTGCAGCGCTCAGGATCCAGTTTGATAGCGGGGGAGGGGATGTAGTTTAACAACCGGTTTGCCTGAAGCAGTGTGAACCAGCTGAATCCCACCAGAGTAAACCATAGTTAAACAAAGCATTGTTTAGCACAGAGTATGAATCTAAGGTGAAAATCACTGAGTAATGAGCCAACGAACATAAAGCCTTTAGCTCTGAAAAACACCTTAGCAGAATGTATACGCACTGTAATTGAAATATTTCTTGCAGTTGGCTCTTTTTAAAACAGAAGTCCCAAGAGAACATAAATATTGTATTGTGACAGAATCCTTATCCAAATGTCTAGGCGGAAAAATATTTTGTTTTTTTCTATCAAATATCCTTTTATGAGGAAATTGCCTACCTAAGAGAAAAGAGACATTTCCTTCAGGTGTATATGTTTTCATTGTTTAAAGTTTTTTTTCTTGATAGGATAGGATAGAATTCTTTATTGGCTAAGTGTGATTGGAAACACAAGGAATTTGTCTCCAGTGCATAAGTGCATACATACAACAAAGTGATAGGTCATAGATCATAAATCATAGTTATAATAATTGATAAGTTTTTTCCTAGATTCACCTGCTGCTTCCTATCTGTTAGAAAGCTTATAATACATCTGTAAGTGGCCACAGCTAGCTGAGTCAGTTTATAGATAGGGATTTCTGGAATGATGGTGTTGAATACTAAGCTGAAGACTACAAAAAGGACCCTTGCATACGTCTTTGGGGATTCAAGATGTAGTTCAGTGACATATTGATAGCATCATCGGCTGTTCTATTTGCACAGTAGGCAAAT
This sequence comes from Oxyrhabdium leporinum, assembly GCA_032468155.1. Classification (NCBI taxonomy): domain Eukaryota; kingdom Metazoa; phylum Chordata; class Lepidosauria; order Squamata; family Cyclocoridae; genus Oxyrhabdium; species Oxyrhabdium leporinum. Next base: position 13,185 of record JANHFL010008990.1, on the reverse strand, counting down.
TGCAAGAGGTGTAGCAGCAGATCCATTAAGTTTTCAGGTGGACCAGCACTTTCTATGCCCTCACATAGTTTGTGCTGCTCAATTTATACTGTAATTTGTTATTAAGTTTGCATGAGACACTATGCTAAAAAAAAAGTAATGGGAACAGGCATACTGCAATTCTCCATCCCAGTTGTGCATAACCTGTTAATCAGTCAACCTGCATTGACTACCAATTTTGGCAAAACTGGCCTAAAGTTTCAAGATTATAATGGAAGGCTGTAATTCTTTGCTATTTAAAATAAGCCTCACTAAAATCAATGGGTTTTTACGAGTGGCTGGGGAGACAGGATCTCGGGGAATAAGCCTTACAATCTAGGCACCTCTTCTGCCTCTTTTAACAAACATGGGCTGGGTTCATACAAGGAGGCTACTCCCGAGTAAATGTGTTCTATATATGGTATAGGTTCTCCTGCTTGAACAGGGGGCTGGACTAGAAGACCTCCAAGGTCCCTTCCAGCTCATTCTATGCTATTCCTTGTGTTGAGGGTTGCTTATTTAAGGGACCCGGAGCGATGAGGATTTGAATCACGGACAATTCTGCCAACTTCACATACCGAAAACCGTTCCTTTGTGAAGGCAAGGCTCAAACTCCGGCAAGGCCCACTGATTTTCCCGGCTGATAAATTCACATGGCTGAAAAATTCCACCCCTCTTCGAAAAACTTAATGGAGAGAGACGGAAAATTAGCCAAGCCTCTTCCCCACTCCCGGCACAGTTAGCCAATAGCGGCCAATCAAAGAATTCCTCACCCTCAGCCCCTCCCTCCGCTCTAAGAATTCTATTCAGACCAGCGCAGTAGAAAATCGGCTCAATGGATGCAGCTTACAACGGAGAAAGGGGGCGGAGCTCTTTTCTTCCATTCGTGCCTCTATTTGTGACGTAAGCGGATGTCGGAGTTTGAATAGTGCGGCGGTTATTTTCGAGCGGACGTGGGCGTGTTACGCGTCTTGGAGGTGAGGCTTCCAGATCGAGCTGGGAGAAGGAGCTGTGACGGGGCGGCTCGGTCGAACGGATTCTATCTACTAGGGCACGGAGAGGGTGGAGGGTTTTTCTGCGTATTTATTTTGTACGGCGCCTCTTTGCATTCCAAATTATCCTGTCGTGGCTTCGGTGGGAGCTGCTGTACGCGACTCCTTAGCTACTTTTCCCTGGCTATGCTAAGTTAGGGAGCTGCTCTCTATGGAGTAAACCCGTCAAACTCGGCGGGATATACTCCCGAAAGGTGAATGCTAGGATTAAAACAGTAGCAGTACAAAAGGAGAAAACAAAGGCTGCAGTTTGTTGAGGCTCGATCGACTTAAAAGAAGAAATCCCGGATTTGAGGGTTTACTGTTTCGTTGCAGCGAAGCCAAAAGACTTTTAAGAATTTTAAGGGTAAGCGAGATTCCCCGTCCCACCACCTTTTTTTTTTTGCCTCTTTGAACTCGCGAGTTCGTGTTGGTGCGTTCAAATCGGACCTGCTTCCCAAGTAAATTGAGTGAGAATTGCAGAAATAGGGTGTATTTCTTTCCATTCTCACTTGCAAGGATGATATAAATTGGATTTATTTGTGAAAAGAGATGCGCAGGGCAAAGCTTTTCAAAGTAATATTCAGGTTAATAATTTTGCAGACTTTGTTAAGGTCATTGTTCCTAACTTACACTTAATTTCTCATTTGTGACAGTCCTTCCCTGCTTTACCTATTTAAAACTCTTAATAGATTATCTGCACTATTGGGAATTTTTGTTACAATTTGCCATAATAATGTAGGTTCTAGGATATCTGGTAGGGTTGGGTGTTGTTCCAGCTTTGGAGTGAGGTATTATTTTAATTTTTAAGTAGTTTAATGGTTGGATTATATGATTATTTAGCTTGTATTTTAATTGTTTATTGGACCAGAGTCACATGAAAGTGAGGTGCACAGCTATGCAAATAAATATATTGAACGAGTTACTAAAATCCAAAAACAATTGACAGCTTTGAATATTAAGTTAGATAATAGATGAGAATGAAGAAGCTGAAATTAAAGCCAGATAGCAGTGCTTTTGGTCAATACAAAACCTGGACTGGAAGTAATGATGCACAGTATTTGGATCTGAACAAAGCAAAGAGGTTGGCATCCATCATGAACCCCTTTGTATCTTTTGGCTGCTCCTTAAGCGGCCTGTGGACCCCCTATAGTAGCCATGCAGTCTCAGGAAAATTGATACTCCTTGATAAGTTTAATCTTTAAGTAACTAAAGGGAGGGAGGAGGTTCACTTACTCCCGGCACTGCATATCCTATCCACCTGCTCATTATTTTCCCAGTGTTTCCTCTCTCCACACAGCTTTTGTTAATACTCAAATGCAGCATATCTTAGCTTGTCCACCTCCCCCCAAATCTTCCCAGGACTTGCTCTGCCTCCCAATAGCGGTGGTGTCCTTTCCCTATAGCAACCAGGGTCTTTTCTTTCCCCTAATTCTCTCTCCCAACCACTTCAGCATAGGGCAAAACTGTCCCTTTAGCTACATTTTGGTTCAGGCATAGAAGCTTGAAAACCTGTTCCATAGTTAGGGCAGTTTCTTGCACTAAGTATATAACATGTATCTGGTTTAAATATTAAAAACTATAAACTATTTTACCTGAAGTGTTGTTGATCTTTTTATGCATTTGTCTGCATGTTGACATCTGTGGTATTGTACTTGTGTGGAGGTATCTTAATATCAGGAAAAGGCTTTCCCCCTCCCGTTTTATTGTATATTAAAATAGTTCTTTGGATTTCTTGAAAGACTTTCAAGATGTTAGATTCCTGTAGTGATTACCATTTGAATTGTTTCAATTACATTTTTAAATTATTTTTTTAAACATGTAAGAATTTATATTGTAGGGGGGGGGGGTTAGTACAGGTAGTAGCCTAAAATGTTTTTCTCAAAGACATGGTCTTCTGTTAGGAAAATGGGAGAAAGGGCAGAGTAATTGCAAAAGACTTATTTTAAAGCAGGCTGCCATTTTAGGAATGACAAAAGTGGATGGACTGTTGTGGATCTGAGAGCTAATAGTGTTGGCTATGTGATAGTTCTGTCAAAAAAGTATTCCACTTGTGAGCTCCTGGGCATCTAATCTTACTGTATAGGGAACAGATTGCCTGATCTAGCTCAACTGCTCCAGTACTTTGCATATTTGACTGCTACCCAGGTATTAAAAGCAAATAATCCTACGCAGAAAAAAAGCCACTCTGGGAATAAGATAATCTCCATTTGTACATAGAAAAGAAATGACATTTCCACTGTTTCCTAACATTTTCAATATCAAGAATATAAATACTATAATAAAGCAGAAAAGTTTGTCTAAATATAACGCTCTGTTCCTACAGTAATCAACATTAAGGGAAACTCATATGCAAAGCATAGAAACACTGATAAGCTGCTATTTGTTTCTCAGTATTTGATATGTAGCATATTGCTTTGGATCATAGAAATAATATGTCATCCCCATGATTTTGAATTTTTATAGTTGGTGCATGACTACTTGGTCTAACACGTTACATGGTGCAGAAGTAATCCTATATTATCAGGAATGGAGAAAAACTTATTTTCTGTACATTATGAATAACCATAGGTATTAACTTGTTTTGTCTACTTTTTCTACGCTATACTAAGATAATTCTTTTTGGTCAACCAAAATTATAATTCTCTGAAAATTAATCCAGGTTCTTTCATTTTGATTGCTTTTGTCAGAAAAAAAGGGCAACAGCTTTTTTTTTCAATCTGCAACAGCCTTTTTAGATATGCAGTTATCTGCATATCCCCATAAAACTACACAGAATATTAATCTAGTTTTTAGTTTTCCTAAAAATCTTTAAGATAGAGTTTGTGTTTTTTATGTCAATCATATACAGGGATGTTGAAAATGTGTATAATATGTTATACCATCAAAACCATGTGCTTGACACCACAGACTCCCATCAGCCTGAGATTATATTTACATGTGATAATCAAGACTGGACTTTGGTTTTAATTCAATATTTTATCTGAACATAACTATTGTGGTCTGTAAACCATGATTTGTGGTGCATCCTTCCAGTTTATTCACCAAAACTTAAACAAATGTTGTGTTTAAATAGAAGAGAATATACAGTATATATATATTGGAGCTGAGGGTTGAACTGTTCAGTCCTTGGTGCTCTCTGAGCTTGGTTATTTGCTTGCCAACATTTCATTATTTGACTAGGTAACATCCATTTTTCTTAATAGCAGAAGTTCTGTTACTGTGTTTTAGTCACAGCTAAAAACACTCTCTGAGAGCCAGATTAGAAAATAGGAGTTCTAGTTCTGCTTTAGGCATGAAGCCAGTTAGGTGACCTTGGGCCAGTCACTTTCTGTCAGCTATAGGAAAGTAGTAATGGCAAACCACTTCTAAAAAACCTTGCCAAGAAAACATCAGGAAATTGCCCAGGCAGTCCCTATGAATTGGACACAATTGAACAGAAAAACACCACCTCAAAGCTAGAACTCTGAATCCAAATTATTAATTGTTAGGAAATATCCAGTGTAAGTGGATTTAATTCTGAATGAAATTGAGCATTAGGATGAAATATTTTGGTACTTTCTAAGTTCAAAAATTAGATATTTTGTAACTTGCAGAACATAATACTGTATACTCCAGATAATTTTTGTTGGACACTGCTGTTCATCTCCCCAAAGCTTTTTGCTGAAAGATAAAAAGGTGACATTAGCCTGTCAGAAGCTACAAAGTGAACTTAAGACCCTTTCTTATTTAAATGCAAAGCACATACTGTGAACTGAGATGGCATTTGTGAAAGCTGCTGAAGCACACACGCTGTCTTTGTTGCTCCTTAAGGGAATGGAAAACATGCATCTAAAATTCTACCGCCTCTTGTTTTATATGTTACAAATAGTTTATTTAAAATTGACTAACTTGGAAATGTTTTGTTCACGGCAGTGTAAACTTTATTTTTAACGCCACTTATGTTCACTACCTTAGGTTGTCTTTTTTAATTTTATGATTATTTAGTCACATTGTGACACAAATGTAGTTAATCTTTGTGAAACATTTTTTCTGATGTAAAATCCATTGATTGAGGTCAGGTAAATTGAACTTGCATTATATGTGCAAAAGGTTCCAGAGAGATGCTTTGTAAAGCACATTGACATGAACTTGCCAACAACTTGCTTTGTAAAGCTTCCTGGTTAATCTCTGTCTGGTGCTCTGTGTGTACAGCATTGGAAGCAACTATGGCCAGCTTTTGAAACTAACATGAGGCTTGCAAAGGATATGGTTACTTTAACACTTTGACAACATTTTGCTCATGTTAAAGCACTTTTGTGCCTGCCTCTATCATTACAGCCCTAATACAGAAATCACATTTACCAGTGGGTAGTTCATTTTTCCATATCTCTGCGCATAGAAATGTGGAAGATCATAGTATAACAGTATCCTACAAATTTATTCTTTGAGAATGGTGATTGAAGAAAATTAAGAGTGTATTTTCTACACTCCATGATATTCCCAAATGAGTTAAAATTCTACATTCCTTCATTATCTGTCCAGGGAATTCTATCTGTGCAGATGATATCACTGTTCAAGTACTTGGAACTTATCAACCCTGAATACCAGAGGACCTTACTGGGAAAAGAATCTGTTTAGGGGCACCGGGAGAAGTAAGCTTACTTAACTTTGTAATTTGAAATCATCCAACAAAGAACAAATAGTTAAATACCTGAATTTCCCAGACATGTATTATTTAATATTCTGTTTATTTGCTATTGGAATGAAATTCTTCTTTTTCTAATCTGAAGCTGGTATAGTGTGTGGCCAAGCAGATTTCACTGGAGAATTCCTTAGTTCTTCAGAAACGGTTGTCCAAACCCTTTTCTCACCGATGAAATAATGAAATATATTTAATGTAATAAATACATCGAGTTGGTCTTATACATATAAGAGCAGCTGCGGTTTTATGAAATGAAGCCATAAAATTTATTTGTTTATATTTCAACTTATAAAACTGCCCATCTCAAATATGTGACTCTGGACAATTGATTGATTGAATATATTCCATCAAGTTATTGTTGACTCTTAGCAACCATATAGATTTTCTCCGTGAATTGTCAGTCATTTTTTATCCATTTTTATTTAGTAAAAATATAAGAATAGTTTGCCATTGCCTTCTCTCACAGTATGAATAATGCCTTTGCTGTTGTTGCTAAAGTAATAATCTGCATCCAGCATCTTCCTATTTTGTTATTGCTTAGCACAGATACTTGTTTGCTTTTGCTGGATAGCCAGGATGATCTCTACACCTTGGGTCATCATGCTGAGGATATATATTTTGGCATACATTTCCAATGTTCTTCACAGATTTCTCCCAGGAACACCTACCATCATGATGAGGCAGCATAGTAGGTTTTGTGGGGACCAGGAAACTAACAGCAGTTAAAAACACCACAGAACAACTTTAATTATGTGAGGACTTCTAAAATTTCCAACCAGCTTGGTAACTGCTAAGAATTATAAGAATTGATGTCCAAACATCTGAAGAATGCTCAGGTTGTAGAAGGCTGACATAGAGTTAGATTCTGTTGAGTATTATTTTTGATTCGTAGGGGAACCAACATTTCATTTTGTAATATTTTTACTACTAATAAAGAATATTTATGCTTTTCAGATAAAAATAATTGTCATTTTGTTTTTCTAATCTTTAAAGAATGCAGCAAGATTGGTGATCAGACTCAGTCAACATAGAGAACACAAGACCCCTATTATTTACACAAGCTTATAGGAAAACAGCTTTAAGTTCTGTGAGTACTTTGAAAAAATCACATTCAGTTATTGTTACACTGAAGATTTGTCTTAGAGATCATAAATAAAATCTGTACCTTTTTCTGTAATGTATGCAAAAAAAGCAGACCAGGCTATATCTCCTCATGAATGAACAAGGAAGAAGGAAACATCCTAGAATTCAAGTATGTTTGTATGTGTGTATGCATGCATGCATGCAAACTTTTAAAATTTATTCACTCTTGCTCATTCATTAGTTTTTTGTATAGACCACTAATTAGCTTTACAAAACCTCTTATTTTCTTTGAAACATTTACAAACTAAATACAAATTGCATGATCATCAATAGTACGTTAGTACTGTATTCAAAATAATCATAGGAAAACCAATGGTTTATTACTTTTCTCAAAAACCAATTTCTTCTACATATTTTTTTTATTAGTGGAATGCTGACTGGTAACAGGACACTTATTTTAAAATTGTGGGGGGGTAATTTTTTCCCCTTATTCCTTCTATTTCTATAAAAGGTGCTATGGGAATTGGGTGATAGACCTCAAATGTGGGATTGGAAATGATTTGAAATGCTGAAATAGGCCTTTTGCCTGCTTTTGTAGGTACCTCTGTATTCCTCTGTTTTCAGGAAGAATACAGATTCCATCTGATTTAGAGTTTTAACCAAGATAAGAACCTTACATGTGTTCCGTGTACAAATGTTGAAGTTGTTGCATGTATACCGTGTTTCTCATAAAACATGACCCATCCCAATAATAAGCCTAACCCTACTTTTTTGGGGGGTGGACCTAATTTTGCCCCTACCCTGAAAATAAGCCCAGGGGGGGGAACTGTCCGGCTGTAGCTGCAGCCCACTGGTCCCATGGGGAAGTGTTTGCCAAAAAAACCTCCATTCTGAACGCTGAAGTTTCATAATGGAGGCTTTTTGGCAGAGGAAAATGGGGAGAGGGGACTTTCCTACCTGCCATCTCAGTCCGTGCTGAGCTCCAGATGGACGTGCACGGCACCCCTGGGCTCCATTTTGCCTTCAGAGGCCTGTCAGAAGGCATCTGCAGCCGATAACAGAGGTCCAGATCGATCCGGAGCTCTATTATCAGCTGCAGAGGGCTTTCTGGAAAGCCTGCTGCAGCCGATAATAGATTCTCTGTTAAAGCTTGCGGATGCCTTCCGGCAGGCCTCTGAAGTCCAGGGCAATGCGTGCTAGTGGCGGCAAGCGGCCGCAGAAGAGGGGTCAGCAGCAGACTCTTGACGGGCGGGGCTGTCGGTGCCACTGCCACGAGGTGAGTGTGCCTGCAATTCGCGTCGCGAAGAGCGAAGCGAGGTGGGGTGGTGGTGGAGGGTGAAACAAGGTAGGTGGTGCGGAGCTGCCCCATGCGCTCCGCACCAGCTTACCTAAAGACGCTTCAGCCAGGGCACCCATGCCAAACCCCCACCCCCAGGGCAGCGACATCCCTTTACTAACCTGCTTTCCAGGTCTGTTCTCCGCTGCGCGTGCAAGAAATCTGTGGGACTATGGTAAAAAAGCCTCACCATAGTTCAGACCTTACAACTTCTCCTGGGGAAAAAAAAAATCTCGCAAGTAATTTACCGTAGTCCCACAGAACTCTTGCAAGCGCAGCAGAGAACGGACCTCAAAAGCAGCTTAGTGAAGGGATGTCGCTGCCCTGGGGGTGGGGTGGGGGTGGGGGCTTGCCATGGGTGCCCTGGCTGAAGCATCTTTAGGTAAGCTGGTGCAGAGCGCATGGGACAGCTCCGCACCCCCTACCTTGCTTCGCCCTCCACTCCCCCACCCCCCACCGCCTTGCTTCGTTCTTCGCGACATGAATTGCAGGCGTATTCACCTGGTGGTGGTGGCAGCTGCTGGGTGGCAGTAGGTGCCTGCTGCTGACCCCTCTTCTGCGGCCGCTTGCCGCCAATCCCACGCATCGCCCCGACCTCCAGAAGCCTACCGGAAGGCATATGCAGCCTTTAACAGAGAC
>JANHFL010008989.1:0-20030 GCA_032468155.1 Oxyrhabdium leporinum | reverse complement strand
CAAGCATGAGCGGGTGGGCGGGGTGGGCGGGGGCAGGGCCAGCCAGAGGTGATATTTGTCAGTTCTCCGAACCAATCAAAATTTTCCCTACCGGTTCGCCGGAACCGGTGCAAACTGGCTAGATTTCACCTCTGGATTTAGTGCAAATCAATAGAATCACCCCAACATTCCCTAATACACAGTCACACAAACTGAGAGGGCAATCATAAAAAGATGAAATATATCAAAGGAAGGAAGAAGATCTGCATTCTTTAGAGTTCCACCTTTATTGGCTTCTCAATAATCCAGAGGACCAGAGCCACATTTTTATTGCTTTCATCTAAATCAGAGGTGTCAAACTCACGTCACGAAAGCAACTTTCCCCCCCTTTGTTAAACCAGGCATGGGCATGGCCAATGTGTGACACATCTGGCCTGTGGGCTGGGAATTTGACAGCCCTGATCTAAATGATTGATTAATCTACTTTAAGCAAAAATACAAAGTAAGGCAGTGTTTACATGTATTCTAATATTTATTTCATTTGCTGAGACATTACATGTGAGAACTCATATTAATGCTTTGTGCTAGTGGTGTGATCATTTCTAGAAAAAACTGTGTTGGAATGAATGTTAAAAATATTATGTAAATTTTGAGCCACTTTAGAATGAATGGAAATGCTTGGTTCTTATAGCTCCAGCTGGAGGGCCTGGTGGCTTAATAGTTTATTAATAAGTACTTAGAGGCTTTTTTTGTGAGCTATGAATTAACTTTAGCCAGAGGCATTAGCTTATTTGTGCTTTTGCCTGCTAGAAGTAGCATTTCTTTAACACCTATCAGCAAGAGCTAGAGGGTAGACCAGAAACATTCCCTACATTGACCACAAATGTCTTCTACATAAAGTAGCTAACAGGTTGTGGCTTTCACACTTGCTAAGACACATTATACTTGTATTCTTATTTCCACTGAATTTCCTCTTGTTTTTTTTTAAGTGGTAGAGATTATTATTAAGTTGCCTATTAAATTTTCTATGGCCACATCCTTTAAAAATGTAAATATCCCCAATCTGATTTTACTGTGCCTTCTAGATAGATCCTCGGTATGTACCCCAACCCCCCAAATGGCCAACTTTTCAAGTCATTGTAAAACAAAGTTTCTCCCTTTCCAAACCCATATATGGCCAAGATATTTTGACGTAGCATCTTTCACTTCCTTGTTTCTCAGGCTGTAGATCAAAGGATTGAGCATGGGGATCACAACTGTGTAGAACATGGAGGCCCATTTGTCTTGGTCCATGGAATAGCTGGAGCTGGGCCGAAAGTACATGAAGAGTATTGTCCCGTAGTATATCCCAACAGCTGTAAGGTGGGAGGCGCAGGTGGAAAATGCTTTGTACCTACCCTCAGCAGAGTGCATTCTCAAGATTGTAGCCAAAATGGACCCATAGGATACAAGAATCATTCCAATGCTGCTTGCTCCAACAAAGACAACAAAGGTAAATAACACAATCTCACTAATATATGTATCGGAACAGGAGAGCATTAGAAGTGGAGGCTCATCACAGAAGAAGTGATTGATAACCTTGGAGCTACAGAAAGATAGCCGGAATGTAGAGGAAGTTTGCATCATTGAATCTATAAGGCCTGTAAAGTAAGCAATAGTGATCATTTTCTGGCAGGCCTTTTTGGACATTACAGTTGGATACAGGAGTGGATTGCAGATGGCCACATACCTGTCATAGGCCATCACAGCCAACAAAAGGCATTCTGCATCTGCAAGGATATCAAAAAGAAAGAGCTGTGTAACACAGCCACTGTAAGAAATCCTTTTAGTTTCACTTAATAAGTCAATCAGCATTTTAGGAGCAATGGCTGAGGCACAGCAGAGATCAACGAAGGAGAGGTTGCCCAGGAAGTAATACATGGGTTTGTGAAGCTGGGGTTTAGTGCAAATCAACAGAATCATCCCCAGATTCCCTAATACAGTGATGACATAAACCAAGAGGAAGACTGTAAAAAGAACCAGCTGCATTTTGGGATTGTCTGTCAATCCCTGAAAAATGAATTCAGAAAAGGCAGAAACATTTCCTTTATCCATGATTTCCTGAGTAGATGGATTGGTTTAGGTGATTTGCTGATCCTGAAATGTCTTTCTGATTCCTTATTAGGAAAAAGAAAATTATATTACTTAGAGCTTCATCACTGTTCCTATGTTCATGCAACAAGAATCGGGACTTTTTTCAAGAGGATTGGGACCATATTACTAACTTAATTCAGTATACAGCATATTTGCTCGGTGGAATCTGTTTATTATGCAAAAATGTAGTCTTTGAATATATACATATACATGTTTTTTTAATACAGACATACGCACACATATAAAATTCTAATAAACCTGCTTTATTTCCTGTGCCAGTTAAGTGAAGGATGCAGATTAATATATTGCTACAGTAGATATGTTGCTATATGTTGCTAGAATAATATGTTTGGTATAAAGTAATGTGTTGTTAGAGTAATACATTGCTATAAAATATGTTGCTTGTGCCAAATTTTAATGAATTTATATCTGCTGGCAGCCATACTTCCCCCTCTTCCATCTGTTTGGAAACTTTGCATTATATCCTAGAAAGGGGGATCATTTGAAAGCTCCAGATCTCCTACTTTAGGTTCAATTTATCCAAATATTCCCTTGAGACAGAAGATGATAAATTGGCAGTAGCAGAGTACATGAAATTCCAACTCCATTCATTTCCCAGTTTTGTTTCTTTGGGTTTGAAATTTCAGGTTTCAGCAGCCATTGAAAGAGTCTTGGTTTCCGTTGCTCTCAATATTCTATCAACATAGCGTTTCATGTCCTTTTATGTTGAAAAAAGCTTGTCTTTGCTTTTTCACAATTTTTCCTCCACATTTCCTACCTTTATGAATCTATGGTGTCTCTTGCCCGTGTTCATAGCTGGACCTCTTTTTATGCAGAACCAAATAATAAAGGAGGTAGAGATATTATTAATGAGGGAATAGTCACTCTTTCTCAGCCCAACTCACCTCACAGGGTTGTTGTTATTGGAAAAATAAGAGGAATGGAGTTGAATATGTTTGCCAAGTTGAGTTATGTGCAAAAAAACCAGAATATTCATATATATATGAAAGAGGTAGGTGCACCAAGAGGGCGGCATTCTTCTGATGGTAAAAATCATCCATCATGATAACCAAAAGCTCTGTATGTATCTGTCTCTGATGCCTGTTCAAGATTATTTGTTTTATTTATGAATTCTTGAAGCTGTAAGATCAATAGAACCCTCTCTTTTGGTTTGGTTAAACTTCAAATATTTGGCTGAGATTAAAGAACCTCACAACACCTCTTCTAAAGAGGCAGGTGACTACTTGAATACCTGAAAACCAGGTATTGGTGATCCAAGTTGGAGGACGATAAAATCTTATGCACTTTCTGAGGAGTAAATAAATCACACTTATTAAAACAGATATCAAAATTGATATCTTAGGTATAATATTCCCTTAAAAGACATAATTTCTGTCATAAATACGGGTTTTCTTCTCCACAAAGAATCTCCAAATTTCTCATGATGGAGTTTAGATGGTGTCTAGATGGACTGAAGCCCTGGAGACTGGTCTTCAACAGAAATCCTGAAGAGCTTCCTTGGACAATTCACCCATAGACAAGAAGGCAGGAAGCATTTCTCTTCCCCTTTTCACCACAATGGTCCAAAGCAATTTCCTGCCATTCCTTGATAGAGACTACTAGGTTTGCTTCTAGGTGATATCTTATTTTTATTTAAATGTTTATGAGTCTCAAATTAGAAAGATTCAATTTAATTAGATTCAATTAAATTTAGTAATGCTTAAATTAGACTTTCAAGAAGAAAGCATTCCTTAAAGTGAGGATGAGGCAGTCTTGTTGAAATAATCTTTCTGATACTAGTCAGAAAGTATCAGAAATTGATTTGTATTAATTCTTATTTTTTGATGCTTTCTCTACATCATGGGACTATGTTGAAGGGATCCTTGCAACCAATGGATTTTTACTTTTCTTACAGCAAAATAATCCATCTGGAATCAAATCTTAAGAAGGCTTTAATATCTGAAATGTCCAAACCATTATAAATCCATTGAAACTCTAAAACTAAGATTGTCTCTGATTTTATTATGGTTTAGAAATTTCTCAATAACATTTTCCACGTGGATTATTATTGTTAATGTAAACATGCTGTTTATAAAGAGTAAGTTCAACACTAGTATAAATCTTTTTGTAAATTAGCAAACATACCTGGAATTGAGTCAGTGGCTTCTTTGCTATTACAAAACTGGTAAATAGGGACAGAGATCTTAAATGTCTTTTCATATCACTTGGGATATTGTCTCTTATGTACTTCAATACCCCAGATCCTGGAGATAAGTGGTTATATTTTCTATACATTTGCTTTGTTGCAATAGTTTTAATTGGAGACTATTGTTAAGTAAATAACACCTTGAGTCCCAGTCCACAGCTCGACAATTTTCAGATTCAGCCCAAGAACGACATTGAACAATCCAACCAAAATTCATTTTTTTTATTTGCTGACACCACATAGACAGAATCTTGTCAGCCTAATCCAGTCGTACTCTAATCCTAGCCCTAATGAAGAGAAGCAAGCAGTCTAGCTATTTGATAATTGTTCTGTGGACAAGGGGAGAACCTCAGATCAACCACAAGTGCTCTAGATAGTTGCTCCTTAGAAGGACACCACAAGACAGCAGTCACCATCAGCTTTAGAGCTCTGGGAGATGAAGGAAAGCTATCATCACTCAAACTGAGGTCAACACCAACAAGACTTTGCATATTTTTTCTAATTATTTCTGCAAATTTCATTTTCTAATTACTTTTAAAAGTTGCTTGTTCACTGCTTTTCAGCTATTGTGAACCTTTTGGAGCAACACATTTTAGAGAACCATGTGAATTTTTCTCAGTCATTAGTGATAGAAGTTTTAAACACAAGTGTTATGAGCCACAATTCAGAACATGACTCTGACCTGGAATCTGACAATGTTCCCACAGATGACTCTGTGTTTTAGGACTGTCAGCCTCAGGATCCAATCAGCTAGGGTTCAATTAAGAATGATCAACCACAGGCATCTCCTGTGTAGCTGGAGCAGTCAGATGATAAAGCACAATCCCCAAGCTCCTGTCTAGTCATCTACAGAGGTGAGCAGAACTATGGTCCTCAGTGAGACTCTTCACTTGTCAATGGTAGCAGCTTTGTTTGTAGTTTTTGTTAGAGACGACCGTTGGCTTTCCAACTTATAACTCTTGTTCCTGCTTCTTCTTTGTTTTTGAAAAATCTCAAATGGACTAAGGATCCAAATGGATTTAAAACAAGACTTTGGAATTAATTATAGGACTCTTTCCCATAGGAAAATATTTTTTTTTAAATGACCTAAACTGGGGAAATAATATGAAGTTACACCAAGTGGTGCCAAACATCCAAGCTGTTCCCAAAACATTTAAACGGCATGCCATTGGACAGAGATAGACCAGTCAAGGACAGAGGGCTGGGGAAAGAGGGAAAAATGTAACGTTTTTTGTGGGAATCTCAGATCTAATCTTGTTTTCACTGCAACATCTAATCCTTAGTAAAAGAACCTATCACTTCAACCAAATTGAGTCAAAGGGCTTTCTTTCCTAGGGATCTAGTTGGGGTAGGCTTTGAATGTTGGATATTAAAGAGAGCCAAATTGAATTAAAAATGACACTCAAAGGAGAATTAAGTATTAAGTATTTTAAGTATGACATGATGTGGTAAAATGTAATCAGGAGTTCCAGGAAGGAGGGCTCTTTCACAGAGAACAAAGAACTTGGAATGCCTGGTAGGTAGGAGGAGAGCAAGGTTGGACCCTCCTTAGCAATTTACAGAGTATATCTATAGTTATTGCAGATAATTGTTTTAATCTGGCAATATTCTCATTTTTTACCTCCTTCTTCCTCAGACTGTAGATCACAGATTAAGCATGGGGATCATGACCATGTAGAACATAGAAGCCCTTTTGTGTTGGTTCATTAAATAGCTGGAAGTGGACTGGAGGTACATGAAGATAGAACATAGAATAATAGAGTTGGGAGGGATCTTGGAAGTCTTCTACTCCAACCCCCTTCTTGAGCAGGAGATACTGTGCCATTTCAGACAAATGGCTGTCCAGGTCCTTTTTGAAAGTCTCCAGTGATGGAGCACACACATCTTGTGAAAGGAAGCTATTCCATGGATTGATTGATCTCACTGTTAGGAAATGTCTCCTTAGTTCTAAGTTGCTTTTCTCCTTGGTTACTTTTCATCCATGGTTTCTTGTCTTGCCTTTTGGTGTTTTAGAAAATAGTTAGACATGGAAAATCTGAAAAGGTATCAAACGAGAAGCACAGTCGTGAGAAAGGCCTTATGCCTGCCCTCGGCACAGCACATTCTCAGAATTGTACCCCAAATATAAACATAGCATAGAAGAATCATAGCTATCCTTTCCACTTCAATGAGGTGAAGAAAGGTAAATAGTATAACATGATTAACATATGTGCCAGAGAAGGAGATCTTTAAGTGTGGAAATATGCTTCAGAAGAAGTGATTAATAAGATTTGATGTGCAGAAGGATAAGTGGAATTTAGAGGAAGTGTCTACTCTCATATCTATAAAAACTATCTAATATGCAACCAGTGGTGAAATCTAGCCAGTTCGGACCAGTTCTGGTGTACCGTTGGTGAAAATTTTGAGTAGTTCAGCGAACCGGCAAATACCACCTCTTGCTGGCCCCGCCTCCGCCCCACCCACCCACTCGCTGGCTCGCTGATCCTCTGTTCACCCCACCTGCCGCTCACCCTGCCCGCCGCTTGCCCGGCTCTGTCCAGTCACTCCTCATCTCACCTCCCTACCCGGCATAACACACTGCATGGCCTTGCTCGCTTGCATTGACCACACAGTCTCTGTGGCTTGTCTGCTTTTCCACTCAGTGCCTGCGGCCCAACTGAGCGGTCCTGATCCGCCTGACTGGGTAAGTAAGCCTGCGAGTCGCAGCCTAGCTAGCTGCCCCCCCCATCCCTGCCTGCCTTCCCTACTCCCTTCCACATGGCCCGTGGGCCTGCCATGCTTCCTTGCCTTTCCCGGAGCCTCCACCTGCATGCTCCCTGCTCGCCTTTCACCTCGGGTTGGGGAATACACCAGTCCCTGACTCTGGCCTCCCATGTGGCAGCCTCATGCCAGGCCACCGCTGTGAGAACGGTGTGAGCCCCATGGGCTGATGGCGGGGAAGGAAGATCCCTTCCAGGCTTGCTGTGGTCAGCTGAAGGACCACCTTGGGGGGTGAGACACATGGTGAGTTAAGCTAACTTTCAGGCCCAGCTTCAGCTTCTGCGGGACCTTCGGGGTATGAGGCCTGAAAGAAGATGCCTCCCCCTGAGGGCCACCTGCTCGCCCATCCGCAAGCCTTGTCGCAGGTTGGATGTGGGACCCGAGGTGGAGTGGAGATCGAGCAGGCGGCAGCCCAGAGTAGGGCCCGAAAGGCAGGCAAGCCTTGCTGTGTCCCCCCCCCACCGAGAATCCTGCAGCCGCCATCTCTTTGCCGGAGCGAGAAGCCTCCATCCGCCGCTCCTGGTTCAGTTTCGGCTGGCAAAGAGGTGGCGGCTGCAGGCCGTTTGTGCTGGCAAAAAGCAGCATGAGAATCCTGCAGCTGCCACCTCTTTGCTGATGCGAGAAGCCTCCAGATGCCACTCCTGGCTCGGTTCCGGTCGGCAAAGAGATTGCAGCTGCAGGCCCTTTGCGCCGGCAAAAAGCAGCATGAGAATCCTGCAGCTGCTACCTCTTTGCCAGCGCGAGAAGTCTCCAGCTGCTGCTATTTACCGTTGCTTTTGCCCTTCTCTTTTTTCCCCCCCTAACTTTTTGCCAGCATTCAGCAGGCAGTCGTGATTAGATGCCGCTCCACCTTGCCGTGAGTGATGTCGAGTTGGCTACGCCCATTCAGTCACATGACACCCTCCAAGCCACGCCCTTAGAACCTGTGGTGAAAAAAAAATAGATTTCACCACTGTATGCAACAGCAATTAATTGCTGGCAGAGGTTCTTTTGGATTTTATAGCTGAATAGAGAAATGGACAGCAGTTGTCCAATATCTGTCATAGGCCACCAGAGTCAATAAAAGGCACTCTATGTCTATAAGCATGGCATACAAAAACAGCTGTTAAACACAGGCACTGTAAGAAATCCTTTTAGTTTCAGCTAATAAATCAATCAGAATTTTAGGAACAATGGCTGAAGAGCAGCAGAAATCAACAATGGAGAGGTTTCTTAGAAAGTAATACATGGGTTTGTGACGTTGGGATTTAGTCAGTGGTGGAATCTAAATTTTTTCACTACCGGTTCTGTGGCTTGGTGGGTGTGGCTTGCTGATCATGTGACTGTGTGGGCGTGGCTCACAAAATTACACAACCAAACTCACAACATTACACAACTCACAAAAATACACAACCCCTACCCCATCAAGGTATGAAATTTAGCAACATAAAATCTCACAGCCACACATTTCAAAACATAAAGCTATAAATATGTTACATAAAATTTGCTTGCAAGCATAAAGTTTGCTAGCAAGCAAACTCACAAAATTAACTCACAACAGACACCATTGTAAATATTGCTTTTTTTTTAATTTAAAAAGAGCAACTTTACCCCAAATCAGGCTAAGCAGGCAGGCAGATTGAGTTGCTCACAGAGTCACAGTTCTATCTTTCTGCAATCTGCTGCCTCAACCTGCCCTACACTGAGAAATACTTTCGATCCTGGGAATCTATCTCCATTCAACCGGCAGGCATTTTCAGCGGCTGAAGTTCCCACGGTGAGTGTGGAAAGTGGCGGGGACTGTGTGGGGGGTTGGCTAGCTAGGCTGCATGGGGACACAGTGCCGGGTGGGGAGCAAAGCAAGTGGCGGCAGCGGCAGGCAAGCTCCGGCGGCCATCGGGGCAGCGGCTAGCTAGGCCGCACATGGACGTTGCGCCAGGAGCAGAGCGAAGCAAGCAGCGGCGGTGGCAGGCAAGCTCCTGGGGCTGTGGGGGGGGTGGCTAGCTAGGCCACATGTGGACACTGAGCCAGGAGCAGAGTGAAGGAAGCAGAGGCCACGGCAGGGAAGCTCCGGGGGCCATGGGGGGGCGGCGAGCTAGGCCGCACGTGGACATTGCACCAGGAGCAGAGCAAAGCAAGTGGTGGTGGCACCAGGCAAGCTCCCAGGGCTGTGGGGCGTTGGCTAGCTAGGCCGCATGTGGACACTGCGCCGAGAGCGGAGTGAGGGAAGCACAGGAGGCGGCAGGGAAGCTCCAGGGGCCATGGGGGGCAGCTAGCTAGGCTGCACATGGACGTTGTGCCGGGAGCAGAGCAAAGCAAGCGGAGGTGGCAGCAGGCAAGCTCCGGGGGCCATGGGGGGGCTAGCTAGGCCGCACATGGATGCAGCACCAGGAGCAGAGAGGAGCAAGTGGAGGCAGCGGCAGGCAAGCTCCAGGGGCCGTGGGGGGGCAGCCTGCTAGACCGCATGTGGATGTAGCACTGGGAGTGGAGCGAAGCAGGCGGCGGTGTGGCAGGCAAGCTCCGGGGGCCGTGGGGGGATGGCTAGCTAGGCCACGCGGGGATGCAGCACCAGGTGGGAAGGGACAGGGAAGCAAGCAGCAGCAGCAGCTTACTTACCCAGACAGGCAGGCAGATCAGGACCAGTTGGGGCAGAGGCACGTCCTCATGGGAAGGCAGGCAGAAACACTGTGGTGACCAATTGCTTGGTAAACTTATATAGGCTGCTAACTTATGCTGGGGTGGGGAGGCGAGATGAAGAGTGATTGGGCGGGCAAGGGTGAGCAGCGATTGGGCGGGTGAGGCGGGGTGAGCATGAGGCAGGGTGAGCGGTGAGCAGGCAGGCAAGGGCGGGACCAGCCAGAGGTGATATTTGCCAGTTCTCCGAACCAATCAAAATTTTCCCTACCGGTTCACATGAACCGGTGCGAACCGGCTAGATTTCACCTCTGATTCCATTACTGACAGGCCTATAGTTCCTTCCACTATCTTTTGTCCTTTCTTCATTTCTTTTTTGCTCTTCCTCATATCCTCCTTAGTGTCAGGTTCGTTATAGAGAAAATACATATTTTGTTTTAGCATCCATAAAGAATATGCTCTGTTATTCTCTGAAACAAGTGAATGCCAGATAGAAACATTATTGTTGCCTCTTATGATAGGACAGAGACAACAATTGCTATTTTTTACCACTTGAATAAATGATTATGATTTTGAGGTTTTTTTTTCATGTAGTAGTGTTTAGTAATGCTATGCTTAGTTATCTAAAAATGCATGAATCTGTACAGCTAAAAATTCTTAAATTACATTTATGTTATATTAAAATCATTTCAACCTTTTAACTGTTTAGAATAAAAACAATCAGTCTATTTAGAACTGTTTAGCTTTTAAGTGTTTAGCATAAAAACAATCAGTCATTTTATGCATATATAAATATGCCTTTAAGTCAACCTCAATTCTCAGTAAATGGAACTGTATACATTTGGCTTTCTGACTATATTATGGAAGAGGATTGACACAGAACTTTTCCAGATGTTTTTAGATTTCTCAAACTGGTAAAAAGAACAGGAATATTATTGTGGCATCCCATTCAAACAGAAAAACAAGCTGACCATGCTTAACTTCTGAGATCAGTCAAGAGAGATAATCTAGAATGATGCTGCAGTTAACTGTGGGCAAGCCATTGTATTTCGTAGCTTTCCAGTAAGACTACATTAATATTTAGTGACTGCTGTCAATTGCAATCTAATGAAGAAAAATTTGAGATTGTAATTTGTGCTAAATTCAGTGAACCTTTATTTGCAGAACACAATGTATAACCAAGCTGTTAGTGAATAAAGAGGTTTTGTAATATACAACTGTGAATAAACAAATGAAAACAAACTGGTTGAAATTAAATAAAAAATAAATTCTCCTACATATAGATTTATTGGATATTATTAAAAAATTCCAGTTTTGAGCCAAGGGTATTAAACAATCCTAAGTAGTTTACATGAATGTCAGACCACCACAAAGATGTAACCTAGTAAGTTAAAGTCCAGTAAGCAGGATTCAAAAGAAATCACTGCATTCAAAAGAAATCCAGGCAAAATATTGTCACTAGGAAAACAAACGCTAGAGTCTATTTCATTTGAGGAGGATCAGGTTTCCAAAGTTAAAGCAGATAGGTAGGCAGTTGCTAATTTTATTTCCGCCTATTTGGCAAGGTGTAAAAATTGTATGTTCCAGATGACTGAGCCTCTCCCTGATCAGCTTGGAGCTGAGGCCCATTACTTCTGCTCTTGGAAACCCACAGCCTGCATTTACTTTTTTTGGATAAAGTCTTGTAATTCTAGTTCACACTGCAAAATATCTGATTCCAGGAGAAAGCTCCAGCCTTCTATGCCATAAACTCAGCTATTAGCACAGCAGGCATGAAATAAGAATTCTGAAGAACTTAACCACATTCTAGGAACATCTTTGTTCTGGAATGCCTAGACATTTGTTAAAATGGGCATAACATTAGCGAAATGAATGGATGTCTCTATACTAGAAATAGTACAGTACATGGTCTATGACTCTATTTCACTCATTTTGCAAGAACAGAGGCACTGAAAAGTGTGTTAATGTACTATATCAGCCCTTCAGGAGACACAAAGGCAAGACATTAAATGTAAATGCTCTTTATTGGTTCATGGATAAGAGATTGAAAAGGTAACTAACTTGCCCTGCAACCATCAAGCCTGGCAAGAATGAGCAGCATAATACAAATCTCTTTGAAGTTCTGTGTCCCATGCTAATTTATCTCTAATAAAACATAAGGATGCTAAAGGGTCAGGGCATATCCATAAAGCTGCTGTTTTTTTCCTATGGATTTCCTCTTAAAGGATTGGATATTGAAAGCCTTAAGTCACCTGAGAAGAATGTTAAATTAACCCAGAAATATTATGAAATCAAATCTGTCTCCAGGTATATACCTACATTTAATACATTAAGAGAGCATGCAAAGATGGCTCTTCAAAATTTTCACTGAACCATTTTTTAATGAACAGTATTTTTAATAAAAGAGTCTTGTACAATAGTTGTACAACTTTATAGTCTTTTTTTCTTTCATTTTGAATGAGAGATGTTGATTTATAGCATAATGAAAACATCAAGAAATTATTCAGACAGTTTCATTAGATTCTTTTCCCCCTTGGACTTATTTTGAGCCAAAAAACTATATACAGGTAACCCTGATACATGGAAGCTGTGCAGTTGGGAGGAACCATCTCCAACTCAATTTTATCAAGAGTAACTAGCCATGGGTGTTTGGATCTCCTAGATCTGGGCATACTATACTCCAATATTGACTTGGATGGGGTTGCACTTGCCTAAAGATGATCAGCAATTTGGGGCATCTTTCTGGACTCATAGGTCCTGCAGCTATGGCCAAGGGAGTTGTTGCTGAATTGAATCTGATGTGCTTGTTATACCTTTTCCAAGATCAGGGAACCCTTCAGACAGTCACTCATATCCTGGACACCTCTTCATTTCACTATTGCAATACAGTCTACATCAGGGGTATCAAACCCGATTGCATTGCAGGCCATATTGTGACATACAGGGATGTTTTTTGCCTTTGCAAAGCTGGGGTGGGCGTGGTCTGTGTGGGTCATATCCGGCCCATGGGCTGCCAGTTTGATAGGTCTGCTTTACATGGAACTGCCCTTGAAGACTATTTGGAAGCTTCAGCTGGTCCAGAATTCAGCAACACCTGCAGTGAAGATGGAATGCCCATGTAACACCTCCGCTTTATGAGCTGTATTGGTTGTTAGATTGCTTCTGGTTGCAATTAAAAGTACCTATAAAGACCTACCTGTCCTAAGGCCTAGTTGCTTGAGGGATCACCTATTCCCCATAGTATTTGTCCAGAAACTTTGATTTGGTTCCATCAATTAAATGATGCTATGACAGAGCACTTTCTCTGCTCAAAACGTATTTCATTTGTTTTCTATGTTTGTTTTACTGGAGTCATTACTGATGTCATACTATATATTTTGTTTTATTCAGTAATTTATTCAAATGTACTAATTCACAATTAGTGGCAAAGGCTTTTAAGCATTTCATTAAATTCAATACAGAAAACATCACTCTGTCATCTATGCATAGAAGTAGTGTACATGGAGTATGGGGAATAAGATAATGGTAGACTCTTTTATCATCAAATTACCACATTAAACAAAAGAAGAGTTAAAATGGAAACTTGCCTAACTCCCATCGGTGGTATTAAACCAGATGGTTATATTTAATTTGCAATGAGAAATATGGAAGTTCTTGATGTATAACAGCAAGCAAACAGCAACTGATGGAAGAGACTTTCAACTTCTACAATACATAACTGATGATAAAATCGAAATTAGTTGAAATGCATAAAAGCTGCATACAGTGCATGTCTTCAACAGGTTTGAGAGGTGTGCACAAGTAAACATTTCATCTCACAGTGTCAGTCATGGACCCTCAAACATCAAACATCTACCTCTCCCCCAACTTTCCAAGAAACATTTTTTTTAAAAAAAATGTAGCTCCTTTTTAAGTCATAATTTGAGAAAAATGTCAAAACACAAGGAAACTATCACATGCTGGAAGCCAGTTTAGTATAGTGGATAAGATGCTAGATGGATGGATAAGATGTTAGATTATGGTCAGCCTCAATAACCACAATTGGGACCAGGATTTCTTTGCTAAGCAAGTTGGTTGTTAAATAAGTCACAGCCAATTTAACTCTTTTTTGTCATAGTTGTTAACAAATCACTGCAGTTCTTAAGCTAATTATTCAATTGTTAAGCAAATCCAGTTTTCAATATTGACTATGCTTGTGGAAAACTGGCTGGGAAAGTCGCAAATGGCGATCACAACTGTCATAAACATATGCCAGTTGCCAAGTGCCCAAATTTTGATCGCATGACATAGGGATGCTGTGACAGTCATAAGCAGTGGTGGGATTCAAATAATTTAACAACCAGTTCACCCAGGATCAGGCTGGCTGTCATGGAAGGCATGGCCCAAACTGATCCTGGGTGAACCGATTGTTAAATTACCCCCCTGCTATCAAAGTGGATCCTGGGCTCTGCACTGCACTGCAATGGAGAAACAGGCAACAGAGCGGCTGTTCCAAGGAGAAGGACTAAGGAGAAGAAAGAGGAAAAACGGCATTCTCGTTCTCTCATGCCGGCTGCTCCGTTATCCATTTGTCCATTGCAGCACAGCGCAGCACCCAGGATCCACTCTGATAGCAGGGGTGAACCGGTTGAATCCCACCACTGGTTATAAATGTGATGACCAGTTCAAAGTCCCTTTTTTTTCTGTAAATTTGTACAGTTGCTAAACAAATGACTGTAAGTTGAGGACTATCTGTAGAATCAAAAACAATGAGTTGTAATCTTCCTTTTGACATTAAAACTGGCATAGTTTGGGCCAGTCACTCTATCTTAGCTCAATCTACCTTGCAGAGTTGTGGAGAAAATAAGAGATAAAAGTAAGGTATGTACATTATCTTGCGCTGATCAAAAATAAAGCAAATGTTTGCATAATCAAGTAAAATAATTACTTTAAAACTTAATAGTGTAAATATTAGGGTTCATGCATGTGCATACACATGGACATGCACACATGAAAAACAAACATATTTTTGTATTAAAATACCTTTGTTATCAGAATGGATATTGAGTATTGAAAAAAAGTCATTAAATCTTCCTTAGGTTACAAATTTATTTCCCATTACCAGATTTCAGCCTAGTTTTTTGAGATTATATGGGAGGGGGGAATGGTGAATAATGGGACAGTAATAGTCTGCAATTTTCTGGTTTAAAAAGCAGACGTTTTGTGCTTAGCAGGCCATGAATTTCAATAACCTTAAAGGAAAAAAATGTGTTCTTTTAAAATAAGTAAGACATGAAATGTTAAACCCAAACCTATATGTATCAGAAAAAAGCCAATTACATAAGAATATTTTAGCAGAAAATTAGAAACTACTTAAAATTTATACAGTGTATGGAATGGCTTGAACATATTCGTTTGTTGGAAGTAACCTGAAGGTCATAACAAGTGGGATAAAAATGAACCTGCTAAACTTTGAATATATGTACATATGTATGTGTATATGTGTATGCATGTGCGTGTGTGTATATATACACATGCACATGCACACATATGTAATCCCTGATTACAGCAGTTCATTTGGTGACCGTTCAAAGTTATAACGCCATTGGAAAAAGTGACTTATGACCATTTCTCACACTTACAACCATTTCAGTATCCCCATGATCATGTTTAGATGCTTGACAACTGACTCATATTTATAATGGTCGCAGTGTACCAGAGTCATGTGATCACCTTTTGTAGCAAAGCAAAGTCAATGCAGAAGCCAGATTCACTAAACAATGATTGTTACTAACTTAACTGCAGCAATTCACTTAACAACTGTGGCAGAAATATCATAAAATGAGGCAAAATTCACTTAAGAAATGTCTCATTTATCAACATAAGTGTTGGACTCAGTTGTGATTGTTGAGGACTACACACACATTTTTTTCAGATTTACGATCATTGCAGCATCCCCATGGTCATGTGATTAAAATCCGGACACTTGTTAACTGATATATATTTATGAGGGTTGCAGTGTCCTGTGGTCATGTGATAACTTTTTGTGACCTTTTGATAAGCAAAGTCAATTGGAAGCCAGATTCACTTAGCAACCATGTTATTAACTTAACAACTGTAGTGATTTACTCACTTAACAACTGCCTCACTTAGTCATGGAAATTTTTGGCTCAATTATGGTAATAAGTCAAGGAGCACCTGGCCTTTTGTCTATTTTATTTACAATTTAAAATTAAGTTTTTAACAAGTATATTTGTTTGGTATAAAAATCTAGTCCAGAGGACTGAAATGGCCAATTGCAATTACCACTTTATGAAAAAAAAAATTACACTGTAATATTCATATAGAAATCAAGAACCATGGCATATTGGAGATTCAATTTCATTGCAGCACATGTAGATTGTATTAGAGGTAGAAAACATATATATATATAATCAGACTTCTTATTTAAAAATAAGATATTTTTTCACCCTTTACCAATTACTGCACATAAATGAATTTTGGACCATGTGGGACTTCTATTTTACCACTTTGTTTACAATTTTCTCTCTTCATGTATCATATATTCAAAATAATGCACCCTTTTAAACCTTAACAGTGCAATTACATGCAAGGCTATTCAAAGGCTAATCCAACTAATTTCAGTGGGCCTTATTCTCAGGTGGATAAATAGAAATTTGTGCCCAAAGGAGTTTTATGACTTATATTCATTGGAGTGTCTTCTCCTCGTAGGAAAAGGAAAATATGAAATATAGTTATGCTCGCACATATAAGGGGGGTAAAGGCTCATTTCATTATATTAACCTAAGGAACTTACAGTCAGAGATCAACTGGACACAGCATATTAATAAGATGAACAAGATGAAGAATCTCTTCACTCAGAAGCCATGCAGCCTAACTGAAGTACCAGTGAAGAAGCCAGTTCATGGCTTCCTGAGTCAAATGCTGCAGTAGACAATTCAGATACCAAATTGGAATCAAGGCCACTTAATCTTTGAGAATGTCACTATAGATGTGTGCAAACCAAAAGTGTCTCAGGATAAATAGAATTCTCTTGCAAAGAAAGTCTTGAATAGAAGTTTTGCACAGATTTCAATAAATCATGCTGTTATTCTTCAGCAATGCTAGATTGGAGAATGAAGGAATGCAGCCTGTTTCTGGCTTTCTCAGAATGGTATTAGGGAATGGGATACCTTTTGCAACACTTCATTATTTGAGGAGTTGTTCTGTGCAGGTTTCTTGAATCCTGGACATACATAATAGCTGCTACTTCCTTACCACCCCCCTTCCTCCCCACACTTAATGTGGTTATTCATTTGGACTGCTTACTGGAAGCAGTAGCTTCAAGCACACTACTAATTGCATTGTAACTCTCATCTTCTTCTCCGATATTACCTTGAGCTGGCTGTGGCAGAATCCATCAACTGGAAAGCTTGTGTTTCCCACGTAGGGAAGAAAAAAAAATAAGCAAGGAAATGAACAACTTGAACACAAAGAAGCATTCAGAGTAACTTTTGAAGCATAAAGACAAGAGTGTAGTGACAAAAAATGAGATCAGAACCTTCTTAAAAAGAAATCAATTAAAACATTGCAGATAATACTTACCCTACTTAGTACTTTGCTACGATATTTTGTGTTAATCAAATGGGTAAGTGCTCCATTATATTCTTTGAACAATTCATGGTTTGTGCTAATTTCATTCTACTCCTGCTGACTAGCATAATTATCCTTTCTGCATCACTGTAGTGGCACAGTGGTTAGAATACAGTGTTGCAGGCTAATTCAGCTCATTGCCAGGAGTACAGTCCTATCCAGCTCAAGGTTGACTCAACCTTCTATCCTTCAGAGGTTTGTAAAATGAAGACACAGATTCTTTGGGGCAATATGCTGACTCTGTAAACTGTTTAGAGCAGGGGTGTCAAACTTGATTTCATTGAGAGCTGCATCAAGGTTGTGTTTGACCTGGGGGGCCTAGGTGGTCATGGCCAGCTGAACATCACTCGTTGAGGCTCCATTTTCAGCTGCAACAGCCTTGTGAAGCCCTCTACCAGCGAAAATGGAGCTTGGGGAGGCCTACCTGGGCTCTGTTCTTGGTTGTGACGGCCTCCTGCAGCCCTCTGCCAGTAAAAATGGAGCTTCCCCAAGCTCCATTTTTGCTGGCAGAGGGCTGCAGGAGGCTGTCACAGCTGAAAATGGAGCCTGGGTGGGCTGCATGCAGCCTCTGGCACAGGACTACAGGAGGCCATTGTGGCTGGAGCTCACACGCAGCCCTTCAGAGTTCAGTTTTCATTGGCAGAGGCACCGCGGGCTGGTCCTTCACTGTTTCCAGGGCAACCCCACAGGGGTCTAAGCACCCTGTGGGCCAGATCCGGCCTGCGGGCCTTGAGTTTGACACCCCTGATTTAGAGAGTGCTGTAAAGTGGTACATAAAGTCTAAGTGCAACTGCTATTGCTGTCTTTAGGAGAATGCATACAGAAAAATAGAAGAATGCCCTGTAGCACTGCAGAAATGCCTGAAAAGCATAAAACCAATCACAAGGCAGCTTTATATTGTCCTAACATCTGCTCATATTGGAAGACGTAGCAGGGTGGCCTTAGTCAAACATCTGATTAATTGTTTTTATGTTACCATATGTAGAGCTCAGCATTATTTTCATAAGTCATCTTCCAAATTTTATTCCCAACTGTGTCATTAGTTCCAAGGAACACTTTTCTTAGCAAAGAAATAAAAGGCTTCAAAGGCAAACATGGTAAAGATTTCATGTTTGCAGTAATTATCAAGCAGTGATTACTACTAATCAAAAATCTTTGATTAAAAACGTTCCCTCAGTGTCTGTCCTGATAATTACTCTGCAATCACTAATCCTAAAATAATGTAATTGAAGTTACAGTACTGATGCACTACTCAACAATTCTGAATACTCCCACAGTCTCAGTTATCAAAAGTGGAACATGTCATTAGACATCAGAAGAATTATCTATTCAGCACAGAAGCATATTTTAGATACCTAGCATGATGTACAGAGAGAAGCTGAAAGCTTTAGGTGTAATGTTAGAACTTGCCATAGAGTGATTGTTAAATTTGAGTATTTTAATGTGAAAGAAGGGGAAATTATGCAGTACACAAAGTATAACCATGTTGACTGCTTGTATTTAATTTTAGATACTTTTAACTAAAAAAAGTGAACATCAGGTAAATGCTAGGTAAATTATTTGTTGGTTTCGCAAAGTATATAACTCTGACCAATGGTGCATATTATTTTTTTCTAAACTACTATAAACAAATTTAGAAATATGGACTTAATGATAATGTCTAGTGTGAAGTGGTATAGAAATCTAGGTAGTATAGATATTTCTTAAACTGCTTAGTATCAGTTTCATTGGTGAAAACTGAAAGTTATTTTTCAACAAGTCTAAATTATTTTATTTTAGATGTTTTGTAGTTTAGAAGAATCTAAAATTCAGCCAAACCAAGTGGTCAAAGTCTAGTTCAAAAACTGCAAGAATAGGTAAAGTACAGACTGGGTCAGAATCCAAGTGGTCTGTCTAAAGAGCCCTAGCTGGCATTGTTCCTATGACTATGTTTCTTAAAAGCTGAGATCTTTTCCCCATTCTTTTTAGCATATCACCAATGACATTCATATGACTCATCACAGAATGCAGATTCTTTTTCAAGAGCTGTAGTAATCTCAAATAAATAATATAGCAAATCTTCACAATTTTATTGCTTTGGGGCCTATAATTCTTCATTTCCATTTCCCACATTCCTGATGATCTCACATCTAACTATTCACCAAAATCAATTCTATTTAGCTTTTTGAGAGTAGCTGTAGTTGGATGCTGTCATCTGCTCTGACATAATAACATTACTATCCATTCTAGAATGTGGCAATTTGATGATCTTTATCAAAGTTTAGGATATCAATTGTGTTAAAAGGAAACAGCTGGCAATATTTCTGCTGATGGCTAGCTTCAAATATAATGGCAAATATTTAAAGAATTGCTGAAATGGGGGGTGGTGGTTATCCAGTTATGTATTGTACTGCTGTGAAGTTTGAAGATTACCAATGCAAACTGAAAATGATGCGTTTCTCCTGCCACCTGACATTCTTTGCCTATTTCACATATTGTTTAAAGATGCAGGGAAACAGAATATTGATACACCCTCTTTCTAGTTGAAATAGAAAGTGCTAACAATTTAATAAACCTGTAAATTTAAACAGGATTATGGTATGCCTCCAAACACTGTGTTAACGGGCGGTGGTGCGCCCTCTCCTGAAGAGGCCGGGCCTCGACCCGGATCTCCTGGACAATTATAGACCTGTCTCCAACCTGCCATTTCTGGCGAAGGTTGTTGAGA
>JANHFL010008988.1:33631-43703 GCA_032468155.1 Oxyrhabdium leporinum | reverse complement strand
GGAGGGAGGGAGGGAGAATGAGAATATACACTAGATATTCTTGGAAAGCGAATCAATAATTGAACTGCCAGTCAAGACTTAGCATGTAATAAAACTATATTTTGTTAGCTACTGTATATTATATACACAGATATACATATCTATGTGCATACATGTATGTATCTTTGTATGTAGGTAATTGAGTTTACAATGCTTAATCCCTCGAACCAAATACTGTATATACTTTGCCACAAACAATAAATTAGATGCCAGGAGGAAGATAAATACCTTGCAATGCATATGACATCAGACAGATAAAGGAAAACCTAGTCATTTCAACAGTATATCTCTGCATTTTTGACACTTTTAATGAACCATCTCTTATTATACCATGATGCTGCCAAATCTTATTACTCTATTGTCCCTTGATCCCAAACTCTGATTCTCATGAAGGGCAATAGAGAAATATGTCACAAAAAGGAAGATTCAGAGAGAAACAGAGAAGAAGGCTAAAAAGAAAGAAAGCAACTATGTAAAAAAGAAAGGGCATGGGGAAGGAGAGAAGAGGGAAAACAAAGAAAAGGAATTTGTGTGTGTGCCTTTTTAAAAACGGAGAAGATGCAAAGAGAAAAAAAGTGTAGAAAATGTAGCTGCAGCACGATCGCGTACATAATAAAAAAAAAATCCGCCCCTTGAAAAAAGAAAGGGATGTGGTGGAAGGGAGGGAGGGAGGGAAGGTAGTTGGAAGAAGGCAGATGCTCTAAACAGGCCCATCCGTCTAAAACTGAAGAGCCAGCCAAGTTTTGAGACTGGGGCAGGGGGAGTCAGCGTAGTGGGAGATGGGGGATGTACAGCACTTCATCCATCATGCCCTCCAGACTCTCTTCCCACTGCACAGCCCCCCCCTTTTTTCTAGGCCCTTTCCCTGTGATAAGAGCCAAAGGTTGGGGGGGGGGGTGTCACACTTATCAAGCCAGATCTCCACTGCCACCACCCCCTGTTAGTTCCCTGGAATATTCTGCCTCTGGATTCCTCCAAATCACATCCATGTGTAGAAGCTGGAGCCAGACGCCGCAACGGAAAGGGGGGTTTCCGGGAAGGAGTGTGCATTGAGAGGGGAAAGCTCTTGAATGTGTTCCAGTTGTGCCTGAAGCCAACAACAAGAACTGGGAGGAGGGGGCGACTTTTAAGGTTGGGACTGAGAGCGCAGAAATCCAGAAGACACATAGACACGCAGACGGACGTGCACACGCGCACCCTTCCCCAGATGACGCCTCTTCCAAGGCTATCCAAAATTCCCTACCTTCTGGGAACTTTCTCCACCCTATTTTCTCTGCCAGCAAACTCCTGCAGAAGGCAGGAAAAAATAAAGATGGGTGTGGTAGGCCCGCATGTGTGCATCTGTGTATATGCACAGAGAGATTCTATGAGCTACCTATGTTATATGAAATTTGGCACCTCAATGCCATCTCTTCTGCCATCATCCCCAACTTCTCAGGTTTTTCCACATGCTCTATTTCAAACTGCATGAAGGACTAAAGTAAGTTAAAACCTGCTCCATGTTTGTTTTTTGAAGAAATGCAGATACTCTCAGGATGCTGATTGATCCTTCCTTCCTTCCTTCCTTCCTTCCTTCCTTCCTTCCTTCCTTCCTTCCTTCCTTCCTTCCGTTTTTTATTTTTTTAAAATATTTATTTATTTATATTTGTTTGACATTCATCTTGCCTTGAGGAGACTTGAACTTTTTGGGGAAAGAAAGAAAGAAGTAGCAGCATCCACAGGCACGGGCAATGGACAGACCTGCCCCTTTTCTCCGTGCTCTTGATTGCTTATGTGTGCCCCAAGGGGGTGGAGTTACAACATAACACTGCAACATGCAGTGGATTCCATTGGGAATTAGGCTTATTTCTGTGTAAGGAGGGCCATCTGCAGCTAGTCACAATGATGCTCAAATGACAAAACTTTATTTGTAGCATCACAGTTTACTTTAGGCTAACTTGTACCAGTGTGATGATATTGCATGACAGTAAGTAAGGAGTTGAGTCTGCATTGCAAAATCATACATAAGCATGAATATGTAAAACTACATTTTTCCCATAAAAGTTAGCATCTACTTTAGCCAATATTAAATACAAAACTGGAGAATGGTTAAACTATTCCAGATGTATAATCTGTCCTGGGAAATTGTAATTAAACAAGAACCTTCTTTGCAGACTGTAGACTCTCAGCTTTGCAATCATGAAAATGAAAAGAGATAGCTGGGAGCACAAATTCTGAGTGTTGCCATAATTTTCACATTTTAAATCCAAGCACAGCTGCTGCCCATTTTTGCTACTTACTACTACAGCCAATTAATGGTTGTCAAGATTTATAATGAAATGAAGCTAATGAAAATCAGTTGGCTGATAATGCAATTTTTCTCTCATATTTGCATACTATTACTGCGTGCAAATGTTAAAGTTGCAGATATAGTATTGTTTTAATTGATTATTTGATCTATTGTCTGACTCTTGATAAGTTGATCAATCTTCATAAACACATGTTTATTAATAATGAATAGATTCATTGGGTCATAAACTTGCAATTCATTCAAGATAATTCTATTTCCTTTTTTGTTTTGTTTTGCATACTACTGTGAGCCAGGACAGGTCTGGATCTAAATGAAATGATTATTCATGTCATTGTAAATGCCTCTAAACCAATTTCACATATTAAATACACCACTAATTAATGAACAGCTATGATTGCATGATCACATGAAAGGAAGTACAGAGAAAAATAAATGAGCATTATACTGTCATTAATATATGTCTTATTCAGGACTTATCTTTTCTAATAAGATAATAGGATTGCTTAGTTTTAGTGGCTCATATCCATGAAAGAGACCTAAAACAAGATGGATTGATGACATCAGCAAGAATTGTGGGCAAAAAAATTGTCAAATAAAAAGCTTGGGACCATATAAGTTGGAAACGTGCCGGAGAAGCCTTCATCCTACAGTGGACAGACAATGGCTAAAATGATGATGATGATGATAACTAGAACTAGAACTGAAATTCCTTAACACTTTATATGACGTCTATGTTATTTGAAATAATTAAAAAAAAACACTTTATGGATGTGCCCAGTATTTTGTCAAAGAACAGGTATCTACCCTATTAATGTTTTTCTCTAATGTCATCTTTTTCCGATCTCAGTGAAAATACAAAACTAAATAAATGTTAAGCTATATCTTTGTTCTTTGACATATAAAGCAAATCTTTAAAATGTTCTTTGCTCTCTACTGAGATACTGTTATATCAGTTCATAAAGAAAACAAAACTCGGTATGCTCCTACGGAACATATAGGAGCATAGAAATACGAAATAAAATTGTGCACAATTTGTCAAATGTAATGACCACATTCCACTGTGGATATTCATATAGTGAATAACAAAATAATCTCAGGCAGAAATGTTAATGTGGTAATTACAGAATAAACCATGTCTCTGTTACTAATTGAAGTGATGAATAACAACATGCTCACAGTTGTTTGGTGAAATTCAGGAAATAATCTAAAGCATGAATAAAAACATGTGCAACACACTATTGAGTATGGCATACTAATTGTTTTGCTCTTGATTAAAGTATGTCCATCCAGATTCAAGAGTAACGTCATTACAATATTTTACAAAATAAAATCTACAAATGGAATGATACATAAAACAGTATATGCCTCCACCAGTCCCTATATTGTAATTAATCTGTAGAAATATGCAGATTGATAGAAATGGATCAATTCAACTGTATAGATTGACTTAACATACAGTAAAACATTACAATATATTTAAATACTGTATTTTTTTCAGACAGTATCAGACAGTGCCTGGGATTATATTTTGTCCATATATTTATGGTCATGATTTATAAAACTATTCTCATGGCTCTCTGGCTGTAGTACTCTTGCCTTGTACTGTGAGATGGGCAGCAACTAAATTCAATAATAATAATAAACTGATTGACAGATTGATACATTGACTGTAACACCGCTAAATGTATATAAATATCCAGGAAACTTTGTGGAACAGCTGACAACCTCTGTAATGCAGGTATGTTTGTGCTTCAGTTTTTGCATCAGTAAACTTGGCATGCTTTTCTCAGAATTTATCATTTTAAATACTTATCATAAACACAGTTCAACCAGCATTGCACGAATGCATGAATGAGTGTACTGCCTCGTCTTCTGGTATCATTCACCTATACAGGATGAGTGGCACAGTTATACTTAGATCTGATTATATTTTGTTCTTCTAGAAATAATTATTTGGAATTACAATTATTTTATTCAGATGGAATGACATCTGTAGAGAAATGGGGGGCAGACTAACATCAGTAGTGTTTCCCCACTGCTTTCCTACATATGTTACTATGTCACATGCCTGTCCAAAGTAATGGAATATTGTGTTGCAACACTGCTTTGCTGCATTTTCATCATTTTGACAAACAGAAGATTTTTCTGTGGATGCCCCTGATTAGACTGGAAAACTTGAAAAAAGCTAATAATCATGTGCTTAATACTCATGGGAAAGGGAAGTCAATGGTAGAACTGAGTTATTATTATTAGCCAGACTTTCATTAAGAATATAATCCTACATATCACTTAATGCCAATTGCTGAAATCTTTCAAGTAGATCAATGCCAACAAATAATAGCAAAGACCCCAATCCAGTATTATTAGGAAAAAACATTTAAGCTCTTGATTGTTCCAATGTGGGATACCAAAGTGTCTGGTCTGATCCTGATATCAAGAAGGTCCTGGGAACAGTTATCCATTAGCTTGAGGTTAGATCACATCAATATGCTGATAACAAGCAGGTGTGTATTGTGACACAGCTGGAGAGGCTTTAGAAATCTTGAACCAGCGTTCAGAAGGTGTTTGGAACTGGATGGAGAGAAAGAAACTGAGATTAAATCCTCGCAATATAGACTTACTGTATGAATGAAAAAAAATCACAGCTGTGTAATAAGATTGGCTTCAGTAATTGTTAATTGGGGTTAAGCTCCCCTAGTAAAGGCTGGTCTGCAATATGTGTGGAAGATGTTCTCTTGGATTCATCTCTCTTGTTTCAACAGCAGGTGGAGGTTGTAAGTAGGGTAGTCTTGCTCATCTTAAGCTAGTGTGCCAGCTACATCCTACCTAGGTCAAGATGTCTTGGTGACAGTGACTCATGTCTTGATTACCACAAAACCGGAAAATTGTAATGGGTTCTAAACAGGTGCAAAATATGATGACCAGAGTGCTAGATAGGAAAAAAAGCGTTCTGTAACATTCCGTCCCACTCTCAACCAGATATTATATTTTGCACTAGTGGTATCTTTGAAATCAACAAGCCAATTTAATTTATTTAATTTACCATAATATTACCACCCAATCCAGAAGATTCTGGGTACCAATTTAACATTAAAAAATGGAATCATCCAACATCAAGAAAAGAAGATAAAATTGTTCACAGAAAATAAAAAGTTATCTTGAGCTGAAAAAAGTATTTCTCTTCTTGGTGTTGAAGACTGAAGCATTGCCTGTGTAGGAATGTCCCTGAAAGCTGGTCAATAACCTAAATAAAGATTAGTGAAACACAGTTTTATGAAAATGTTTATTTGAGGGAAATACATTATAAGAATTGGAAAAACCTCACCCATAGCAACCAACTCTTACCAGGAGAAGAGTTAAAAAAAAAAAGATATGCTCACTGTATATGCACATGCCTAAGCAGAAGGAATCTATCTATCTCTTAAATATAAAACAAGTGATAGGCAAAGGGAAGACACAGCAAATTCTTATCTCTCTACTTAGACTTTACTGTCCTGAGTGGTCGACAGGTCATGAAAGGCTGAAGAGTCAGTGCCATTGCAGTCATAACTTCAACACCTGGAGTGTTATTAATAGATAGCTAACAACTCAATTATGCTTTTTTGAATTACAGAAAATACTGCTTAGCCCCATGGGGGATAGCATAGTTAGTATGCATATAGATAACTCAGATCCGGCCCTAACTGAAGTTGCTGCCACAATTCCTTAAGCTTCTTCCATTTTACAGCCTACCAAAAACACATCTATTTCTTCTTCACAAAAGAATGCTCCCAATTCCTGCTGTAGATGCAAAACATTTCTCTCCAGCATTTCTTTATCTATCTGTGCAGCTTTTACAAAAACCATTGTAAAATATCTACTTAGCTATTTTTAGTGTTCCAATTTGCAAGCCATACAAATAAAAATATGCCTATTTTGTATATGAAGAGCTCCCTGAAGAGGATATGCTTAATCCTGCTACTAGAGGTGGAAGTTTTGTTTCTTTCATCTTGTAACAACAACAACAACACCATGGATGGGATTCATCAAACACCGGTAGGTTCCAACTCCCCTCTGGATCCATGGAATGCCCTAGATCAGTAATGTAATCAGCTTTTTGGGCAGTGGGCTGTACTTGAGTAGGTTGTTGCAGCAACACTTGAAAGGATTGGGCAGAGTGGACAGAGATATGACAAGTCTTGAGATTCATTATATCAATACAATTAATACTACAGCTATAAATTATACCGTAGTACAATATATCCAAGAGCACCAAGCAGGAGAAGCTTTCTCCGATCTGTGTGCAAAAGACTTTAAAAACAGGCATACCATACAGTATATAACGTTATAACAGAATACAGAATACGCTTTATTCTAATTGCCTTTTACAGTGTTCGTGTCTAAAAAGTGGCTTTAAAAGAAACCTTAAACCTAAAACTACTTAGTTTGGTTCTATTTCTGCAAGACCTCCAGTAAAACAGGACATCAAAATAGAGAAACTGGCAGAAAATAGATAATATCTATATAGCACTGCCAGCAGTAATGAGACAAACTTCAGGATTCGGTCAAATCATGAACATGCGAAGACAAAGTGTAGCTAATGCAATTTATTTTTAACAGCACTGATCAGGTAAAGCAGCAGCCCTAAAATGTTACTAAAAGGGGACTAAACAAGGAGAAAGGTAGGTGAAGGTCTTCTGACACCCCTTTAGTTGCAGGGAACTCCCAAACAACAGCAGACAAATCTGACTTTCTTATCCTATTTTTTTAATGTATAATATTAATTTATTTATAAAATGTATTGGCCACCCATTTTACCATAAGGCATTCTGGACAGCTTATAAAAATATATCTATATTCCAAAAAAAAATAAAAATCCAACAATTAAAACCTAAGGACACGTGCGGAAAGCGGGCATACAAGGCATACATCTACAGATCTCAACCGTGAAGGACAAAAAAAAAATGCATTGTTTACCATTTTAATAAACTTTTTCTCCAACTTTTGAATATTAAGCTCAGAAGTCACCACGTCACTTCCTTTCTTATCTTTAACAAGCTTTCATTACCATCTTACACCTGATCCTCAAGAATGCATTTATATCAAGCAGGTGTATGCTGCAGCTCTCCTGTTAAAATTGGTCTATTCCCATATCTAAACAGCAAGCAAGCAAGGAAATGAAATGTGTAGGCTATAGAGCCTTGTACCTGTCTCTCTTCAACATGACAATAGCTTTCTGCAATACGTCTATTCCACCACACCATTCAATGAAAAGAAGTTCACAATTTCTGTCTGGATGCCTTTAAGCACTAAAACTCAAGCTGTTTTTCTCATCTGATTTTAGCAGTGTTAAAAAGGAGTGTTAAAAGATAAATTGTATTTTTTTTTAAAAAAAAAATCTAATTCAGAGTCACACTGTTAGCAACAGCAATATCACTTAGACTCAAAGGTGCTTTTTCAAATGGCAACTGGACTTTGTTTTTCCCTGAAGATGTGTCAGGCCCCCCTCTCCTTCTAACTCAAGAAAGTAGAACTCTTGAAACTTGAAATTTCAAACAGGATACTTTTTATTGAGCAAAAGGGATAGGAGGCAAAGTAAAAGCAAGTTGTAAAGTTTAACAAAGAATACAGTAACTTTTAAGATACCCAAAACCCCACCCCAGTCCTGGGATGGCCATTGGCCAATCCACAAGTACAAAGATGCTTTGGTAATAGTCGTTTCGAAGAGGAGATAAGGACCCGTAGAGGGCCTCAATCAGGGATGTAACAAGATCGAGAAACAAAAGTGTAGGAAGGCGAAAGTTATGCTAATAGGATTTATAGTGTCCTTTCCCCTCCATGCCAGGCAGTGGAAAGTTGCAGGAAACCATTCCCCCCTCTTCCTCCCCTGGAAGAATGGCAGATACACATTTGTGGATCTGACTTGCTTCCCCCTCAAAAAGGGGTGTCTTCATCCTGAAAAAGATAAGAAAAACATACAAAATAATACAAGATTAAAACTATGAGGGTTTATCAGGGTACATGGAAAACGTTTCATAGCTTGGACATGATGTTTATCAACCCATTCGTTGTGACCAGGCTGAAAATGTTTCCAAGAGATTAAATATTGTGTTTTTCCCCTATGTGTCCTAGAGTCCAGAATGTTTTTAATTTCAAAATGTTATTCACCATGCACCATAATAGGTGTAGGTGTGGAAGGGAGGTCTGGTCTGATGGGTGACGTGACTTCCCTTTTAATCAAACTGATGTAGAATACTGGGTGTATAAGACGAAGATTTTTCAGAAGTTGCAATTCAGTGGTGACAGAGTTAATAATTCTTGCGATAGGGAAAGGGCCGATGAATTTAGGGGAAAGTTTTTTAGAAGGTTGAAGGGATTTGAGGAATTTGGTGGATAAATAAACCTTTTCTCCTACATGAAAAGGAGGAGGATTGGATTGTTTTTTATCCACCTGTTTTTTGATGGCTGCACAAGCGTCTTTTAGAGATGATTCGGCGATAGGCCAAAGGTTTTGTAAATTTTCTATCCATTCCTGGAGGGATGGGATATTTGGTTGTTCAGTAGGAAGTTCAGGCATAGGAGTAAAGTCTCATCCATTAGCTACTTGAAAAGGAGTGCAGCCGGTGCTGGAGTGAATGGAGTTATTGTAAGCCACCTCAGCGAAAGGTAGTAGGTCAGTCCAATTATCTTGCTGGGAGTTGATGAAGCATCTGAAGTATTGTTCCAAAATGGCATTCACGTGTCCTGTCGAGCCATTAGTAGCTGGATGATTCGAAGAGCTGAGTCCCTGGGTGGAGCCAAGGAGGGAAAGAAATGCTTTCCAAACATTTGATGTAAATTGCACACCCCTATCGGAAATGATTCTTTTAGGGGCTCCATGTAAATGTGGAGAAGAAAAAGTTTAGCGAGTGCTTTTGCTGTTGGGATTTTTTGGCAAGGTATGAAATGAGCTTGGTGAGAAAAGAAGTCTGTAATCACCCATATTACAGTGTTTCCCGCACTGTCAGGCAATTCTACGATAAAGTCCATAGAGATTTCTGTCTAGGGTGCTGAAGTCGAGCCGATGGGTTGTAAAAGTCCAGGGGTTTTCCCTTGTTGCCTTTTCGCTGCTGTGCAGGTGGAACAATTGGCAATGTAACTTTCAATGTCTTTTTTGAGGGAGGGCCACCAAAATTGTCTCTTAATTAAATGTAAGGTTTTGATGAAACCAAAGTGTCCAGCAATTTTAAAGTTGTGAGATCGTTCCATAATTAGGAGTCTTTGTGAGGCTGGAACATAAAGTTTGTTTCCAATCCAAGGCAAATCATCTTTCATGGTGCAGATATTTTTGTGGTTCTGGAACCAATCGTCGGAGTCTAGGGCTTTTTTGAACAATGTGAGGATGTTATTGTTAGTGGAGGGTTGTTGTTTTGCTTTGGAACATGTGAGTATTTTAGCATTGGTCGGTTGAGGTTGTATGATGGGCTGAACAATTTCTGGTTTTACGCTGTTGTATTGTGGTTTTCTTGACAAAGCATCGGCCAAAAAGTTCTTACCTCCTGGTATGTATTTAAGAGTAAAATTGAAACGTTTGAAGTATTGTGCCCATCTGACTTGTTTTGGTGAAAGTTTTCTGGCAGTCTTAAGAGATTCTAGATTTTTATGATCAGTCCAAATCTCAAAAGGTTTTTCATTTCCTTCCAAGAAATGTCTCCAAGTAACGAGGGCCATCTGACAGCGTATGCTTCTTTTTCCCAGATGGCCCCTCGTTGTTCAGTGTCATTT
>JANHFL010008988.1:13993-33531 GCA_032468155.1 Oxyrhabdium leporinum | reverse complement strand
CCACGGGGAGGCGGTGACTGTGCACAGGATCGATGATGCCCCCCGTGGCAATCTGGGCTTCCAGCAGGCGGATCCCGTGCTCTTTGACTATGAGACCTTTCTTCATGGCCTGGAAGAGGGAGAGCTTGTTCTCCGTATAGGGGTCCTTATAGCCAGTCACAGCCCGCTCTGCAGAGAGAAGCTTCTCCCGCAGCTCGGCCCCCACCAGTTCAACGGAGACAGCGTCATCGACGGAGAGTTTCTTATTCCCCAGGGGGTCAGTGACGAAGCCCGTGGCGGCCTGTGCCTCCAGCAACACCAGGGCCGTGCCTGGCCTCAGAATGCCTTTCCACATGGCCTGGTAGATGGTCATCTTCTCTGACTTGGAAGGGTCTGTCCTGGACGGCACCATTATTCCGGCAATGCAGCTGGTGCCTTCCAGGTACCTCTTCACTGAATCCATCTTGGCTACATCCTGCACTTTCTTTGTTCCTGCTTCCAAATTGTTCATAACTTCTTCATTAATGATGTCTGCCTGTAGTAGTTCAGAAGCTGTGACTTGCCTCCGTAGTCCTTGGAACCATATATCTTTTCTTTGGTCTTCTCTTTCCTCTATTATCTTCAGTATTTGCCTTGTGATACTCTGCAGAACTGCAAAGCCTCCCTCTTTATACTTTTTAATCATCTGTTTCTGCTTTTCTTTTGTAACATAGTCTGAAGAAAGAAGTTCCCAAAGGGAAATGGTATGTCCTCTGTAGTTCCCAAGGCCTACTTTGATTTTGCAAGAGGAGAGGACATGCTTAGTTTGTTCATCCACAAAGATATACTCCCTCTTCTCTAATAATGGCAGCAGGTATGCACCTGTCTTTGCATCTTTGGTGCACCTGAGCAGGAGCTGAGTGTAGGTAATCCTTTCCTGGGTGTTGGGATCTACAAATCCTTTGGGAACAAGCCCCTCATCAGAAAGCAGGAGGCAAGTTTCTTCATCCAAGTAGCCCCGCCTGCAAGCCACCTCCACAGGGAGGTGGTGACTATGTATGGGGTCAATGATGCCACCCGTGGCCATCTGTGCCTCCAGCAGCCGGAGGGCATAGGTTTTCTCTACCAGGTTTCTTTTCATGGCTTGGAAAAGGGAGACTTTGTCTCCTGTGGAGGGGTCAGTGTGTCCAGTAATGGCTTTCTCTGCCAGGAGGAGTACCTTGCGAAACTCTTCTCCAACCAGCCCAAGAGAGATGGCCTGGTCAACTGAGAAGGTCTTCTTCTCCAGCAGGTCAGTGAGGAGCCCTGTGGCAGCCTGCGCCTCTAGGAATAGCAGAGTATGTTCTGGGGAGAGAAAGCCTCTCTTCATGGCCTCATAGGCATGCAGCTTCAGCCCCTGTCCGGCTACCAAAACACCTGCAATGCAGCCTGTCCCCTCCAGGTAGCGCTTTACGGTGTCCCTCTGGGCAAGCTGTTGCAGTGGAAGGGTCTTCTGATGCAGTCTGTCCAAAGTTGCCTTGTCAATGATTTCTGCATTGAAGAGCTCTGCAGCAGACACCTCTTGCCCCCTCAGCCCCTTCAGCTTGAGCTTCTGGGTTGCCCGTTCTGTTTCCTCCACAATGGCGGCAATGGTTTTGCAGAGCTGCGGCAAACTGAGTTTCTCACCCTTATACTGCCTGACCAGATCTTTCCTCTTCTGTTCATGGATATATGGGGAACAGAGGAGGCCCCACAGACATACTGCTTGGCCTTTATACCGGCCTACCTGTACCTGCATAGTCTGCGTTTTCAAAAATTCTTTTGTTGCCTCATCAATGTAGAAGTAGGTTTCCCCTCTTCTGACAATTTGCAGCATGTACAGCCCGGTTTCTGAGTCCTGGATGCAGCGTTCCAGAAGCTGAAGATAAGTGAGGTTCTCATGAGTATTGGGATCAAAAAAGCCTTTGGTATCATCTGTGGGGTCCAGAAGGATGCGGTTCAGGTCTTCATCAAAGTAGCCTCGCTTATATGCAACCTCCACAGGGATGCGATGGCTGTGCAGGGGGTCGATGATGCCCCCCGTGGCAATCTGTGCCTCCAGCAGGCGGATGCCATGGCTCTTCACAATCAGCTCCTGATTCATGGCCTCGAAGAGAGAGATCTGCCCTTTGGTGTAGGGATCTGTGTATCCAGTAACAGCTTTTTCTGCACTCAGCAGCTTTCCATAAATTTCTTTTCCGATCAGCCCTGCTGACATTGCTTCGTCCACGGAGAGCTTCTTGTTTTTTACTGGGTCAATGAGGTACCCTGTGGCTGCCTGAGCCTCCAGCAAGACCAAGGCTGCCCCTGGTCTCAGCAGACCTCGCCTCATGGCTTGGTAGAGGCTCATTTTTTCATGATCTGGTTCTATGAGGACCCCTGCAATGAAGTTGCACCCCTCCAGAAAGCGCTTGACAGAATCCATCTCACTGACTTCTTGGACAGTTGTCTTTCCCTGCCTGAGTTCATCCAGGGTTGTCATGTCTATGAGCTGGGACTGGAAGAGGTCGCTGGCTGACACCTTCTTTCTTAGGCCTTTGAAAGTGAACCTCTTGCCTTGCTGCTCTGTCTCTTTGATGATATTCTTGATGGACGATGCCATTTCTTGAAGGAGCTCCTCATGCGCATCTTTGTATCTCAGCACCAGCTCCCTCCGCTTGGCGTCCGGGATGTACTCCGAGTGGAGCAAGTCCCAAAGAGAAACCTCTTGTCCTTTAAACCTCCCTGTGCTGATCGAGACGGAGAAAGAGTTTAGCACTTCCATGGCTTGCTGGTCTCCGTAAAAAGCTGCCTCTTCGGACAGTGGGAGAAGCCAGAGCCTCGACTCAGGATCCTGGATGCACCTGTCCTTCAGCTGCTGATAGGTCAGGCTCTCCTGGGTATTCGGGTCAAAGAAAACCTGGCTCTCCTTGCTGTCCTGAGAAAGAGCCCTCTGCATTTCTTCATCAATCAAGCCATGCTTGAAGGCCACTCGGAGGGGCAGGTGGTGGCAATGAACAGGGTCGATGATTCCTCCAGTGGCCAGCTGAGCCTCAAGCATGGGGATGCCCACCCTGGCCGGGAGTACTTCCTTCCTGATAGCCTGGCACACCGAGATTGGTTTCCCCGAGTAGGGGTCAGGGAAGCCGGTCACTGCCCTCTCGGCTTGCAGCAGCTCTTCCATCAGTTCTTCTCCCACGATGCCATTTTTGATGGCATCCTCAACGCCAAACCGCCGATTAGACACCGGGTCCATGATGGAGCCGGTGGCTGCCTGGGTGCTGAGCAGTTGTGCCGCCATCCCTGGCAGGAGGAGCCTTTCCTGCATAGCTTGGTAAATGCCCATTTTTTCTTTGGAGGACTGAATGAAAACTCCAGCAATGCTCCCTGTGCCCTGCAAGTACGGCTTGACGCTTTCCATCTCAGACACTTCTCTGGGAGATCTCTTGCCCTGGGCCAGTTCAGCAAACATCTTTTCTGAAATGATGCCTGCGTCCAGGAGCCAGACGGCTGGCACCGCACCTCTCAGGCCTTGGAAAGTGACCGGCGTCTTAGCTTTCATTTCTATGTCATGAATAAGCTGCTGGACAAGGCTGACCAGCTGGTGAAGGGAAACTGCTCCGGAGCTGTGCTTCTCCAAAAAGTCTGACTTCTGCTCCTCAGTAAAGTAACCGGAACTCAGGAGGTCCCAGAGAGAGACCCCCTTGTCCTCAACGAAGGTCTCCTTCAAGCACTGCTGGGTCTGCTCTTCAGTGGAGTGAGCAGGAGCTGTTTGTGCCAGAGGCAAGAGCCGAATACCTGAATGTGCCTCCTTCTGGCACCGGTCCATCAACTGGCCGTAGCTGACCCTCTCTTTCCTGTCCAGGGTGCTGAAAGCCTTGGAGTCACTGCTCAGGTTGGAAAG
Source organism: Oxyrhabdium leporinum (assembly GCA_032468155.1). Taxonomy (NCBI): domain Eukaryota; kingdom Metazoa; phylum Chordata; class Lepidosauria; order Squamata; family Cyclocoridae; genus Oxyrhabdium; species Oxyrhabdium leporinum. The sequence goes on along the minus strand of JANHFL010008988.1, from coordinate 29,672 downwards.
AGTTTTCCCAAACTCCTCATCCAGATAGCCACTTTTCTGGGCAAATTCTATGGGGACATAGTGACCGCTGTGTGGATCAATGACTCCCCCAGTAGCCAGCTGGGCATCCATCAGCTGCATGGCTTTCCTGTCTGCCAAAAGGCCTTTCTTCATTGCTTGGAAGAGGGAGATGATCTTGCCGGTGAAGGGGTCCCTGCAGCCCGTGACAGCTTCTTCAGCCTGCTGCAACACCTCATAAAGCTCAGGGCCAACCAGGCCTTTCTTCACCGCATCATCCAGGGAGAGTCTTTGGCTGCTCACTGGATCCACAAGGAACCCAGTAGCTGCTTGGGCCTCCAGCAAGGGCAGGGCAACTCCGGGCACCACCAGGTTCCTTTTCATAGCTTCATAGAGGCTCAGTCTCTCATTGGAGGGCTGCAGCAGAATTCCCCCTATGCTTCCCGTGCCATAGAGGTACTTTTGGACTGAATCCAGGTGCAGCACGTCCTCTGGGCTCACCGCCCCATCTAGGATCTCCTCAAAGAGAGCCCGGTCAATGATGCCTCTCTCCAGCAGGTGGTAAGCACTGACCTTCCCTCTGAGAGCTGGGAACTGGATGCAAGCCCACTTCTTCATTTCTTCTTCCAAAGAGAGGCAGATCTGCTCCAGGGTGACCTTCTGAAGTCTGTAGTGGTTGAAGACTTCCTTTCTCTTTCCCTCACTGAAATACTCCGAGTTCAGCAGATCCCACAAGGAGACTCTCTGTCCTTGGAAGCGCCCGTGTTTGACAAAGAGCCAGGAGCTCCTGAAAGCCTGCTTGGTGGCATCATCCAGTGATTGGTGCTTCCTGCTGTTGAGTGGCAGGAGGCAAAGGCCTGTGGCGGGCTCCATAATGCACTTCTCCTTTAACTGCAGGTAAGTTAGGTTCTCATGGGTGTTTGGATCAAAGAAGCCTTTGGTGTCATCCCTGGGATCTGACAGGATCAGGCTCATTTTCTTTTCAAAGTAGCCCCGTTTGTAGGCTACTTCCACTGGGAGGCGGTGGCTGTTGACAGGATCGATGATGCCTCCGGTGGCGATCTGTGCTTCCAGAAGACGAATGGCATGTTCTGTCACGATGAGGTCTTTTTTCATTGCCTGGAAAAGGGAGATCTTGTTCCCGGTATAAGGATCCTTATAGCCAGTCACTGCTTTCTCAGCCGCCAGCAACTTGCTATACACATCTGGACCTATGATGTTGCCACGCATGGCCTTGTCCACAGAATATCTTTCATTGGCCACGGGGTCAATGATGTGCCCTGTGGCCGCCTGAGCCTCCAGGAGGATGAGCGCTGTCCCCGGGCGGAGGAAGCCCTTCCTCTTGGCTTCGTAGATGCTGATTCTCTCCTGGGAGTCGGGCAGGAACAGCCCACCAATGCTGCCAGTCCCTTCCAAGTACTTCTTCACCGTGGCCATGTTAATCACCTCTTTGACCGGGGTCTCTCCCTGCGTTAACCTCTCAAATAAGTCTCTGTTGATGATTTCAGAGCTCAGGAGCTGGGCGGGTGTCACCTTTTCCCTCAGGCCTTCAAAGGTGACTCGGGAGTCGGCAACAGTTTGTTCCACCACGAGACAGATTTTGTCAGCCAGTTGCCGAGGGGAAAGGGACCCAGAGGAGAATTGCTGGGTAAGAGTTCTCCTCTGATCTCCCGTCAGGTATTCCGAGAAGAGGAGCTTCCAGAGGGATATGGGCCTTCCCTTGAACCTGCTGGAGGCCACCGACCCCATAGTGTTTTTCAGGGCGAGCTTTGTATTGTGGTCAATGAAGGTATGACTTCTCTCATGATCTCCAGCAAGAGGCAAGAGGCAGAGCCCAGTATCCGGGTCAGAGACACCCCGCAAGAGCAGCTCCCCATAAGACAGCTTCTCCTTTGAGTTGGGCTCAAAGAATCCGCGGGCCTCGTCTGTAGGTTTGCAGAGCAGCTTGTACGTCTCTTCATCCAAGTAGCCCCTCTGCAGGGCCATCTCTGTTGGAAGTCGGTGATGGGTGTGTGGGTCAATGACGCCTCCTGTGGCGAGCTGGGCATCTAGCAGGAAAAGGCCTGGGTTCCTGGGCACCAGGTGTTTCTGCATGGCTTGAAACAAAGAGATGGTCTCCCCTGTGTAGGGGTCTTTGTATCCTGTGACTGCTCTCTCAGCTGAAGTCAATTTCCCAAAGAGCTCCGGCCCAACAACTCCTGCCTGGACGGCCTCAGCCACAGTTAATTTTGCATTCTGTACAGGGTCGATTAAATAGCCCGAGGACACCTGAGCCTGCATCAGAATTTCAGCCGTGCCAGGCGGGAGGAGGTGCTCTACTAATGCCTGGTAAAGACTCTTGCGTTCATTCGTTGGCAGGACAGCTACTCCAGCGATGCTGGCGATCTCCGATGTGGACTGTTGCACCAAGTCCATCTCTGCCACTTCCTGCACTGTCATCTCCCCCTTCTGGAGGGCTTCAAACGTGGTGGAGTCAATGACTCCAGAATCCAGCAGCTCCCGGCTGTACACAGCCCCTCTCAGTCCAGGGAAAGAGATCTCGAGAGGCAGCAAAAGCAGGCCTCTGGCTGGGTCTGCAACACATCTTCTCATCAGTTCTGTGTAGGTGACCATCTGGTCAGTATTAGGATCCCTGAAGCCGTTGCCCTCCTCGTTCCCTGGATCAGAGAGGGAGTCGCTCAAGCCCTCGTCCAAGCAGCCCTGGGCACAGGCCTCTTGCCGAGAGACACGATGGCCAGTAACAGGCTCAATGACCCCTCCGGTGGCTATCTGGGCTTCCAGGAGACACAGGCCCAGCTTTCTTCCAATCAGCTCTTTTTGGATGGCTTGGTAGAGGGAGATCTTCTCCTCTGTGTAGGGGTCAGGGAAACCTGTCACTGCCCGCTCTGCACACAGCAGCTTCTCCTTCATTTCCAGCCCCGCCAATCCCACCGCCAGGGCCTCTGCCACAGAGAGGAGCCGCTCACCCTCAGGGTCAACAATGCCACCTGTGGCTGCCTGGGCTTCCAGCAGGGCCAGGGCAACATCCGGTTGGATCAGGTGGTCCTGGAGAGCTTGTGCCAGGCTCGTGCTCTTGCCAGAAGCCTCCATATAGACTCCTGAGATGCTTCTGATGTTGGAGGTCGTTGAGCCAGTTGGCCATGGGGCTTCCATTGCTGCTGCTGCTGCTGCTGCTGCTGTTGCTGCTGCTGCTGCTGCTGCTGCGCCTCCTGCAATGGTCAGTGAGGTCCTGCAGAGAGAGGAAAGGGAAGCACCGTGAGGGGAAACAAGGTCTCGGAGCTGTGGGAGCAGGTGCAAAAATAGAAGGAATGTATTGGGCTAATTGGGACAACCTTGGTTTTCAGGGTGCTTCATCAAAACTGATACCTTTCTTCTTATTAAGACAATCTTTCTTGATAATATTAACAGTAGAAAGTCGGGAAAGTAATTTTGAGGTTTGCCGATTATGAATATTCATTCTTACATCCTCTATTACCTATGCATATGTATGGCTATGACTTTCTCCTCCTTTCCTGAAATGTATGAATACAACGACAATCCTTCTGCCAGCAGGAGCTTCTCTCGCTATTTTCTGGAGGGAATTCCTTCAGTGCGTAGTTAATAAATACTGCGTTGAGCCTTATTAGTTTTCGGGGTCCTGCATTTGATTCCACAGAAACTGGTTTGAGGTGGGATTCTCAGTGTTTGAGCTGTGACCAGGGACAACAGCTGGGGCGCCTCATAGGGCGACTGTGGTGAGATTGATCCCAAGTCCCTGCCCACTGCCACAGAAGGGCACCGCTTCGGACTGTGTGTAAGGCCACAGCCTGTTTGGCCAGGGGGGCTTGTTGAATGCAAGTGGCCCCTTTCCAGGCTAATTCTCAGCTGTCCAGGCCCTGCTGCAAACTCAACTGAGCAAGCTGACCCTGGGCAGGAAGGGAAGAGGATAACGGTGCTCAGGCAGACTCTGATTGGTGGATGTATGTTTCCCAAATGAATAAATTTGTTGTGGCCCAAGGCTGGGAGTGGGTCTGGTGCCCTGCAAAAAAAGGGAGCGTGTGAAATTGAAAAGGATCATACAAAGCTGTTCCACCCAGGAGAGAAGAGAAACAGCCCCCAAAAATGTGAATCCAAGGACCACAATAATTGGTGCTCGGCTGTAAACTCCAGGTGGAGACACCCATAACTGAGCAGAACTGCGGGAGATGGAGACCTGCCTCGGAACGGTGCTTTCCCCCTTCACCCCCCCCTCGCCCCCAGGCTTTTCCCACCCTCCCTGGAACAGATCCCTTCCTGCCTACACATGTTCAAGAGAACTCCAGGGAACATCCGGGGCCTGCTGCTGATCAGCTTACTATGCATCTTGCTCTGTTTCACACAATCGTAAGGCTGGAAGGGATCTTGGAGCTCTTCTAGTCCAACCCCCTGCCCAAGGCAGGAGTACAAAGGAAGGACTCGGTTGTTTCTCTGGGCTCTTAAGATTTTTCCAACTGTCTGTCTTGTGGGAGTTTAGTTCTTCCACTCAGATTTGTGATATGTGTTGTTGCTAGTCATGAAGTTGTGTCCGACCCATCACGATTGTGATACATAGCTGCAGTTTTCATCATATTTTTAAAAGCTTATTCAAGAACGGACAGACTTTCATTCTAGCATTTATTTTGATCACAGGAGGCCCCACACGGCCAGCTTTGTCCTGTTGGGACTCCTCAAACATGGAGCCTTTATTCTGTGGGGTTCCAACCCTCCAGCAGGCATTCAGCTTTGCCCTCGGGTTCCTGGGGATGATTCACCCACTTTAGGAGATGCCAGTCTGGGTGCTCAGAGGTGTTCCTGGAAGGGATGGTACCTCCTTCCCTTTTGCTCACAGAGCAGAGCTGAGCCGAGCCAGTGGGATCTGCACTGGGAAGCCACTCTGAGAGCTGGCCCTACCTATTTTCCAGCTCCTCCAGCAGAGGAAAGCAGCCTGTGGCCCCACAGCTGCCGAGGGCTCCAACCTTGCCTAGAGCTGTCCTCCCCCACCCCAGCTTCCTGAAACTTACCTACTGCAGGAGGGGTGACAGCATCAGCAAGGGCTTTTTGCCAGGTCTCATCCTATCCTGTTGGGGTCAACCTGCCGGGCCACTGCCCACCCACAAAGTCCTCCTGGGAAAGGGCAACCCCCCAGAAATTGAGGAGGAGCAAGGACAGCCCAGATGGGGATAGATAGGGCTGTGCATTTGGATGGGGACAGAAGGGGACACTGATGGTTGTTTCCAAGAGTTTTCCAGTGTCAGGCCCTCCTCGCCTTCCAACTCAAGAAAGTAGAACTCTTGAAACTTGGAATTTCAAACAGGATACTTTTTATTGAGCAGGAGTGATAGGAGGCAAAATGAAAGCAAGTTCTAAAGTTTAACAAAGAAGACAGTAACTTTTAAGATATCCAAACCCCACCCCGGTCTTGTGATGGCCACCGGCCAATCCACAGGTACAAAGATGCTTTGATAATGGTCGTTTCGAAGAGGAGATAAGGACCCTTAGAGGGCCTCAATCAGGAATGTAACAAGATCGAGAAACAAAAGTGTAGGAAAGCGAAAGTTATGCTAATAGGATTTATAGTATCCTTTCCCCTCCGCGCCAGGCAGTGGAAAGTTACAGGAAACCATTCCCCCTCTTCCTCCCCTGGAAGAACAGCAGATACACATTTGGGGATCTGACAAGATGTTTCGCTTCTCATCCAACAACGTTATTCAGATTTGCTTCTTGGAGGAGAAATGAAACATCTTCAAGGAAAACAAAGTCCTTTTGAAAAAGCACTTTTGGGACAGCCATAACCTGGATATTGAGACTCTCCATAGACAAATAGTACTTAGACTTATAAACCCTTTTTATAGTACTTCACAGAAGTCTCTAAGCAATTTACAGTCAGCATTTTGCCCCCAACAATTTGCTTCCTTATTTTACGGACCTCAGAAGGATAGAAGGCTGAGTCAACCTTGAGCCTGTTAGGATTGAACTCCTGGCAATGGAATGCAGAGCTAGCCTACAACACTGCATTCTAGCCGCTGTGCCACCACTGTTCCTTTTATCCTTTTCACCATTTCTCTTTCCCCACAATATCTAGCAACCATTATTGCAATTGATATAATATTGCAGTCACAGGACTAGATTGTATACCCTTCATGAGCAGATCAAGATCCATAAATGATTAAGCAATAAAAGCCCTGGATTTAGTATTACCTGGTTCCGGTTTTAGCAATGATTCTCTTAAAATTCTTATATTTTTCAAGCAGCCATTATAATGCAATGATTAAATCAATTCTACTAAATTTAGATGCTTAAGTTATTAAGTTAACCTTGATATCAATTTTATTCATGGTTTAAATTGCATGTTTTTGTTCTTTTTTTGGCCAGATAAATGAAAAATTAATATAAAGAAAATATGAAGCTACGTATAGTTTGGAATTTCAATCCGTGTTACTTATATTTACCTACTGTAGTACAATAGTTAGAAATGCATTTCCAAGTCATGTAGACTGCAACAGTGAAGATATTTGACATAGTTTTACTATAAATTGTGTGGTTTATCTACTATAGTCACTAATATATTTAATTATTGGGAAAAGATAGTTTATGTTATAGAAAATATACTTTTTAAATTCTGCTATATCATTCGTTTTTCTATTTTCATGACGTTAAGGACAACTGAGTTATTTGGGCATCTATCTATTGTCTGTCTACCTATCCATTCTCAGAAGGCTTATGAGTGTTAGAAAAAAATTGACTCCCTTTTTCAACATACAAGATCTAATAACATACAACCTCAGAATCACCAAGCTGGCAATATCCTAAGACTCAATTCAAAAGTGCTAGTTTTCTCCAGACAGCTGAAAATGTCAAAAATGAAATGAAAAGCCCTCAAGGGGTTAAGGAATGGCTTTTACTGCTGAGGTCAAAGACGGTCTTGTTACTTAGAGACAGCAAAGAGTAAATGCGCACAAATCCTTATGAAATCTAGCGATTATGAATTTCCTCTAAATGAAAATATCCTTTTCTTAAGTGCAGATCTTATTCTACATGTCTTACTATACACATACCCAGAACAAAATACAGAGTGTTCCTTTTATATCCCTGATCTTATGAAATGAATTCACTGTTGGCACTCTGTGTTTTTTTTTAAAAAGGAAAGAACTATGAGGAATAGTTCCTGAAGTCTTTTCTAGTATTCTGCTCTCTTGAGTTACGTGAAGCTGCAATGAAAAGTGAAGATTCCCTGTTCTTTTATACAGTATTGTTCCCTTAGATACATAACTGTAGCATCTTGGGGCTATTTAAAATGTTGCAGTTGTTTTCTTTTATACTACTGTTTTTTTATTGCCATGGGACATCGGTAAAGAAAAGAGGGAAACTGCAATCAACTATGCTTTTGCTTATGCCATTCAGTTGTGCTGGAAAGATACCAGATGCGGAAAACTGTGTGCAACTCACAGCTGAAAATTCCACAGCACTGTGTCTTACACTCATTCCTCCCTCCCACCCATCATCTGGGAAGATCCTGATGAAAAACTATGTCTAGCAACTTATTGGAAGATGTAGGGGAAGAACAAAATTCAAATCAAGGATAAACTGTAGAGCAGTCTGGAGCCCGTTATAACTAGCTACCTCAATGGCTTGCAGATCAGAGGGGATCTCAAATGAATTTGGAAAAAAAAATTGAAATGAGATAATCCTGCTACATTTGCCTCATTACATTTTCCCTTTGTGTAAGCAGGCAAAGGCCATCTTTACCATACAGATTTGATATGTTTGGGGGATTACCTTTTTAGATAAAAGTTTTAAAGAACAAGAAATGCAGAATTGTAAATCACTGCAAAATCTAGCCATTGCTTACCAAGCTAATGTTTGATTCTAGTATGATAAAAACTTTAATGGTTAGGAAAACATAATTTCCCTCTTCATAGCCTATTAAATACCAATGATAACAAGTGATGTTGTTATGGAGTTATAGCTTGTCTTTCCTTTAGGAGTCGTTGGTGATAAAACATTTTTCCTTTTACAAATTTTTATTCCTGCAACATTTCTTCATGATCCACTAAACAAAGACTGACCGAAAACCACTGAATATGTTTCCTTGGATGACAATGGCTTTTAGCATGATTTGCATGAGTATCAAATTACACTGGGTTCTCCCAAGTGCATAGAATTCTTGTATGACATGTAAATGCCAAAGAAGTGTTGGCATTTATTAGATATTAGTGATTGCGATTTTACTGGCAACAAGCTAGTTGCTTGCTGATGTCTTAAGTTGTTTTGGGCGAATAACAACAGACTCTCCCCTGCAGCAATAATTCATCCTTTTATCTTAAAAAAAAATGATGGCAAGCCAGCAAGATAGGAAATATACAAAAGAGAGATTCAGGTATACTACAAAGGTTAATATATACTACCATAAGCCATAAAATATCTATATAAAAATACCTTCTATCATTTGAAAGAGAGACTAATCAAGGAAGAAAATCCTACTGCAACTAGATCAGCAATGGCTCAAATTTTTTTGGGATGAATTTCTATTTAAGCCCTTGAATGCTCTGACATTTATTTCTGCTATCTTCACTCCCAAGAGAGACTGGTACCCTGACATCAAAGCTTTTAGTATTTGTTTAGATACAATCAGACTTAGTTTTTGATAGTAAGCTCTTAAACCTCACCATAATATTTTCCATTATCTAAATGATGTCCTACTATTTTCAATCAACATGTATTACGTTTCTTGAGATTATTGTATACCTGCCATGTACATAAATGCCAATATAGGTTGGTCGAGATCTTAGAAGGAGAGTGAAATCATCAAGCCAGCCAGTGGCCTGCTTCCTTCAGTCAAGATAGAGTAATGGGCCATTGTGAGGTGAGACAACTTATAGAAAGGAATCATATGCCATCTGCACACTTTAATTCCATATGTGCAGCTGTGCTTTCTGTCTCTGCCTCTCTCCTTTGGTGAAGGACATTTTGTCCTTCCCTTTTTAAAAAAAAACTTACCTCAGCTCAAAATTGATAAAAATTACATCCCAACACAATGTAACATGTTGTACTCTGGATGGGTCATTACAACTCATTGTGAATGAGACTTCCTTTTAAAACAACTTAGAAATATCAGCAAATCAACACTATAGTATCTGAGTTACTAATTGGTTACTTGAAACAACTGCATGATTCCAGCACTAACCAGTCTGTTTTCTGGCTCAGTTCAAAGTGTTGGTGCTGAATAGATTTTGAGAATTCAGTTCTAAGTTGATAAGTGGGAATATTCATAATTTTAGAATAAGTCTCCAACTGTACCCCAGAAAGACTTTGGGATTTCTGCAATGGATAGTGGAACACAGTAAAAGATCCAGGAAAATTCACATATTCAATTGTACTAGCCAGTCAAATCCTTGATTACAAATATATGGTATTTCAAGGAGTTGTTTTAGAAAGAGCTAATTAATTTTCAAATTTACTTAGAATCTTCCCAGTTGGCAAGACAGAATTTTCTTATAAACTAGTTTGAAAGCATTTGATTATATTAGCAGCAGGAGTTCAAAGCTATTATTTTTGTTGTCATGGGAAGTGGCCATCTCAAAGGGAAATGAAGCAAGAAGAGACTCTGAAGGAAAAAAAAGATGAGTTTGTAACCAAATCGAAAGCCAAAATGAAAAGAATAGTCAACTGGAATAAGGATATCAACATGAAGAGAATAAAGTCAATAAAATAAAAAAGGACAAGAACATCTAATGACAAAGACATAATATTTGCAGTAGACCTGGTTATAGCTTGAGAATTTTATGTGGTAATACAATGATAACACTTCCCCAAACAGACCCACAAACTCTTTCAACAGGATAAAAGGAGAAAGAAGGTCTCTACTTCATTATCACAGAGAAGACTGATATATCTATTACAAAAAGTTCCAAAAATCTATATTTTCTTTTCTATCAATCTCTAAAATCATAACGTACTGATGGTAATATTGACTGAGAAAATTGAATCTGTTCTTACTCAAAAACATATAAAATATGATCAATCAATAAAGCTTAGCTAACTGTATAGATCTTCCCCAGCTGATTATCAGATATTTGCCTGTTTATAGATGGTGTTTACCACACTAGAGTGGGCTTTCCAAATCTGATGCCTTTAGATATATTGGATTTCAACTCCCATGACTGTTAACTAGCATAGCTTTTGAAAGTTGAAGTCCAATAAATTAGGAGGAGCCCAAGTTGAAAAAAAAATAGCATAGGACTGCAGGATACATGTATCTACATGATATTCCTAAAGGATAATAATATTTTTTTAAAAAAAATATGTTCCAGGAAGGTAAGATACTTGTTATACTAACCATTTAAAAAAAGTTTGTCATGAATGATATACAGTAGTTTATAGGAACAATCAACAATAAGCAGCCGAAGAACAAGATCAAAATTAAAACATCTGGAATAAAGTATAAAATAGAAATAAATGAATAACATATTATTCAAATTACTATTGCTATTAATTAAAGAGACTAAGGTAAAATCAATACAAAGATTCAACAACAAAATATTCTGAAATGCTTTTTAGAAATTTCTGACTTAAGTAAAGAAATTTAAAATTTTCTGTCTTCAGTAATTTCTGGAAAGTAAGACAAAGATGGAGAGGAGGAGGAACTATGAGGAACTATTTCACAAAACTGGAGCTGAAAGAAATGCCCCTTCACCCCTCTTCCTTTTGAAATGCCAAGTGAGTACCACAAAAGACCAATTCTTCATGATTAATAATATGATATTTTTGCATCCTTCAATCCTTATGGTCTTTGAATGGATTATGCAGCAGTTTGGCTAAGTTAAACTCTTTATTTTTTTAGGTGAGATGGCAGCATTTTAATAATCAGCATCTATATAAAACTGCCATTTTCTCACAGTGGTACTGAGTTAATATTAAATGGGACAACAGGGGGTCAATGGAGATGCTCCCAATTTAAAGCTTTTTTATTGTTTAGTGAATAAAATAATATGGAAAAACAAATCACTGGGACATCCATTCACAGCTGGGATAAATACAAATCTTCAAAGAATGTGTGTAAATTATAGAGCACGGCAAGAGGCCTGTTTCTCATTTAAACAAATAGTCCCCCCTACCACCTTTTCCTAATCATGTGAGCAACTGAGGAAGAAAGTAGGCATTTCCATACAGATGACTCACTGATGATCTGAGGGGAAGTCCTCCAGAAATTCAGGAATAATTGATTTAGTATGGGGGTGGAGAAAATCCCCATGTCTGCTGTAATTTGTTAATATTCTTTAAAACAGAGTAGCGCTGTTTTCTCCCATTCTGTTTCTCTGACGTCTAGGGCTATCTGAACTCGGCTGTAAAATGCCAGATGATCACGAGATGGTGCCAAAAGATGTAGAAAACTCTGAACTCCTTGCTGCCATCTGATGGTGTCTGTATTATTGTAGCTCTTCCTATCACAGCCTTGAAAATAATATGACACAAATGTTGGCAGGCTTTGATTAAAGAAAACACATGCCCACTGCTAAACTCCAGAGAGTGTAGAATACTTTTTTCTTTTTTTTCAAAGAATTATATATATATATTAACTAAATAAAACTCAAGAACTGACAGGGGTATTCTGATTTTCTGTATCACATTTATGATCAATGTAAGAATATTGCACATAGCTGACAGTCTATCTATTTTTCAGTGGCAAGCTTACTTGTAGTGTCTACTGGTCACAACCATCATAGTAAAGTGGCAAGAAAATCAAAACCTGGAATAAAATATATATAAGACATTACTACTGTTTTATTGTGCATATACTTACTGTGACTTATTTCCTACAATTTATTAAAAGAAAACCATAATTCTGGAGAATACCTTTGTAATCATAAAAAAATAGATTATTACCACATCCATGGTCGGCATGGATACTGTTGTGTTGGTATGAGCAACCATTGGAATGAGTAACAGGAGAAAAAGAAGCTTACTTTGAACTTTAAAGGGCAGCTGGGGTGTCACAAGGGCAGATGAACCCACCAACTGCTATCCAAGGCTATTGGGGGGTGGGGGTTGACATCAAGTGCCATTGGTCCAACTTGGTATCTAGGTATTGAGAACCACAGTCCTGGGGAGATATTCGCCCCCTTAGTTGCTGGAGTTCTAACCTATAATTGGAGAGTGAAAGAAGGAGAGGAGTGGAAAATAGAATGATGGGAGAGAAAAATCGAAGAGTAAGTTAAATGAATATGTAATGCAGTTGTCAGGAAGGGAAAAGAAATATCCAGGTACCTCTCCTAGAAGAATGGAAATGATGACCCAGAGGGACAAGAACTCCATTCAGGACTCAAGACAGGTCTGAGGAGGTTGGGTGTTGATGGAAAATACTGGTCTATGGGAAATGACTGCACCTATAAAGATGGATTTGTTAAGGACTTACAAGGATCTTAATGCTGCCCTGATAGGAAGGAAAAGTTTTGTATAGATGCCTAACTAAACGCTCGTACCCATTGTGGCTGCTGAGACAACTAACTAGTTAGAGCAACTACCAGTAAAAGAGGCCAAGGGTGAAACAGAAGAGAGGCAAAATGCATTTTCTTTCAATGATACTTTAATTCACTTGTGTGTCTCATTCAATTTCTTCCTTTACTTGAAATATCTTGTGTTGTTTTTCAAATATTACACTATATATTTACTCAGGGGAATTATACATATTTATATTGATATCTATATCTGCATAAGATTGAATGAAAAATTATCATTTGCACATTATGCCTCCTCCCTTACCTCAATGTGAAAAATACAAGTGGACTACCTTTTCAATATTTCAATCTTAGTTCAATGCTCACAATAACACAGAATCTGCTACCATACCTGAGAGCAGGAGGCCAGTTGACAAAATGCAGGATAGGCTACATTGAAAATCAAATGGAATATCCTGAAGAGTCATAAATGAACAATGGGAAAGCTCCTACTGATCCTTTCTAATACTATATCACCAGGTACTTGATTCATTCTGCTTAATAATAGAACTGGCGTTGAGGAAAATCCATCATGAAAGCCCTTGATAATGTTACCACCATTTGTAAAGAAGATATTTTTTCATGTAATTTTAATTTAGCAACTTAGCATTTTAGCTAAGAACAAATGATTGCTATCTTTCTTTGCTTTCTTTCTTCCATCCATCCAGTAATTGGCTAGATTTTGGAAGTTCAGATCAGTTTTGTCTATCATAAACTGAGTGTAACGAATTCTGTGTATACTCAGAATTGTGCCCATGAAATAAGGCAGTTCTGTATACTTCTAGAATGATTTTTCTCTTTTCTGTTTTCCCCTCATACATCTAATGAAAGCAGCCAAGAGGAAACTTAAAAGCAAACATGTGGGCCACTAAAGAATTACTACAATCTGTATTCCTCTCCCTTCCCTGCCACTATTATACCCACTCATTTTGGCTAAGATATCACCTTTTTCTGTTATGCTCTATTTAAACTTTGTCTAATCCTGTATCTTGATGGCAAGGTGTCCCTAACCAAGTTGTTCTGTCAAACATCACGCTGATGCAATGCTACCATCCCAACAGACTGTGCTTTACCAGAAAAAAAGAGAGTAAATCCTATAATTATTTGCGGTTAAAATTCATCAACTGGTTACTTCTAATGATCAGTGAAGCAAAATGCTAAATTACATGGTGTGATGTAGTTCGTTATTTAATGTTTATAAAACATATACAGCCTTGATTGGGCTAGTTCAAAAGTAAGTTAAATAATCAAATAAAAGAATACTACGCTTATATTTTGATTGAATCAGTGTCACATTTTTAAAAAGCTGATTCTGAAAGCCCAAACTAATTGGGAAACCTTAAAAATTCAAGGGTCTTTTATGTGCTAGAATGTATCAAATGTATCAAATTCAAATCACTCTTAAAATATTCCATCATCTGACCCAGACATCAGTTTAAAGTCACAATTAAATTGAAATATTTCCATTGAATTATAATAAAAACATCCTCTGATTGAAGGTTTTGACAGAATGAATCTCTCCTAGAAGAATGGAAATGAGGACCCAGAGGGACAATGTATGTATTTGGAATTAGGATTTATTTCTTGACAACATTCCTAGAGTCATTCAAGGATCCCGTCATGCATTCAGAAGGTGATAGGTGGGATATTTTGTAAAGGCACTTGAGATTTTGTGTGACTTATAACTGTATTTCCCTAGGTGAATTAACTGAATGCACATGCTTGATTTCAAAACATGAATGTTAAGAATGGCATTGTCAGTGCTACACAAGTAGTGATAATCAGTAACGTATAACTTTTTCTTAGTAGCTGTTGGATAACAGTATCACTGAATTAAGCATTGTCTGGATTGGAAACAAAGCCGATAATGCTTTTACTATTGCAGTATTACATCTTCACACATTATAAACAGGTGGAATGGTGACATTGTGTTCCTCCTCTCTCCTTTGTTTTCTTGTTCACACGAAAAGTGTGAGTCGCTCTGAGTGTGAGTGGGTGGTGTCTAAATTCGATATATAAATAAAATAAAAAATAAAATTTAAAAGGTGATTGAATGCTTTTGCTTCTTGCCCACAATACTTAATTTGTCATTCATCCAAACCTTGTACTAATTCAAAATTGACTCTTTTTTGCAAGCCAGAGTTAAATAGCCACAGATCTATAGCTTCTTCTGTTTCTGAAAATGGAAGAAAATGCTGCCCAATTTCTTCTTTTGGTGATGTACACCAAATGAATCTTCCTCACTTGGTGCTCACCGGAAGCTTTGGACTGCAGCTTCTATCATCTGGTCTTATTGAATGAAGTTGGTGGTACAACATAGCTAAGCAACACCCAGGAGGAAAATGTCATGATTTGGGGCTCTTCAGAGCAAAGTTATTTGAACAAGAGGACCAACAGCCCCACTATCACCCCACTGCCAAAATGATCAAATGATGTAGTTAAAGGATTATAGCCGAGATAATTTCTGATCTCTATTGTTTTATGAATGGGAAGAGACTGTTTTATGGGATCACTTGCTGCACTTGAATTGCAAATGTAGCACTGCCTGGTTTTCAAGGCCAAATTCTTGATCTCCTGCTCTATCTCTCACTTGTTCTATATCTGTAGGTATGGTAGATTGACAGCTAAGACCACACACAATAATCCTAACCTGCCAACAGTATTAAGAATCAAGGTTTGCCACTCTGCTGGTCAGGTACTTCATTTTATTCCTATTTATGAATTACAGGTAGTCCTTGACTTAAACACATTCATTTTATGGCCATTTGAAATTACAATGACACTGAAAAAAGTGACTTGTGACTGTTTTTCATACTAATAACCATTGCAGCATTCCCCATAGTCATGTGATCAAAATTTGGATGCTTGGCAACTGGCTCATATTTAGGTTGAGTGCCCTGGGGTCACGTGATCACCTTTTGTAACCTTCTGACATGCAAAGTCAATAGGGAAGCCAGATTCACTTAACAATCATGTAACTAACTTAACAACTGCAACTTAACAATGGTAATAAGAAAGATTGTAAAATGATGTAAAACTCACTTAACTGTCTCACTTAGTAACATAAATTTTGGGCTCAGTGGTGGTTGTTAGTCAAGGACTACCTGTATTATCGTTATCATCATCATCATCATCATCATCATCATCATCATCATCATCATCATCATCATCATCATCATCATCATCATCAT
>JANHFL010008988.1:0-13893 GCA_032468155.1 Oxyrhabdium leporinum | reverse complement strand
TCATCATCATCATCATCATCATCATCATCATCATCATCATCATCATCATCATCATCATCATCATCATCATCATCGATTTAATTTTGAATTCGATTCACAGGAACTGAGCTGCAGCTCACAAAAACTTGCACATTTTAATAAAGTGGTAGTTAGAAAAGGGCTATCAGATTCCTATTTTTTTGACTAGCTACAAAAATCAAACTAAAAAGCTCAGTTCAGATCCCAGTGAGTTTTAAAGAAGTTTAGAAGGTCAGGAAACAACTTGCTTAATCTTCTGGAAGTGCTCCAGTGTTATGTCAGTGTAGTCTTTGTCTGATGGATTTTTTTTTCAAAAAACATCTATTGTATTATCCAGTCCCCCCACCCTCCATGTAGCAAGAAGAGGGCACTTTTAGAATTATCATATTAAATGAACAGAATAAGTGAATTCATTTTGGCTCAATTTGGAATGTAAAGTACTCAGTACTTATGTGCTGGGAGAGAGATTTATTTTATATTTCAGCTTGTAAAGTTTTGATAAGTGCCCTGATAATGCCCCAGAAGGCTCTTTATTGCATTGTTTCTTGGAGCTATTCTCCCCCTCCCTCCCAATAGCATGCAGGACCAATGAAAGGTTTTAAGATAGCAGTAAGAAATAAGCTAGCAGTAAGAAATAATTGAGAGAAATCCATAAAAGGAACACTTTGAGATGATATTAATTAGTGCTGAGCAGGCAAATTGCCTTATTTTTTTTTCCCTACAAGATCTTATTCAGTTTGATGCTAGGGAATTTGTTTTAGAAATTTTTTTAAAGTAAAAGGAAAACTTGCATGGTCTGTGATGTTTTTACACATATTTAATTATGAAATAATCAAAGGGCCATTTACCCTATCTTCTAGTATACAAACATCTCTCCACATGCCTGCACTTCTCTGGCTTTTTAGCATTTTAATTAAATCCCAAGAGAAGATGAGTATGGGAGAGCGAATTTCTTTCTCTGGATATTTTCTTTCCCAAAATTAGTGAATGTAAAAAGGCTATTTGTGCCCCACTATAACATTAACTGTTAAATGTTAACACCTTCGAACTGTGATGTTGGAGATGACTATTACACATCCCGTAGACTGCAAAAATCACAAATAAAGAAGTCTTAGACCGGACTACACCAAAAATATCACTCAAAACCAAGATTGCCAAAAAAGGTTCTATCATACTTTGGCCATGTCATGCAAGCTGACTCTCATGATTGAAAAGGCAATCATGCTGGGAGTGATCGGTGGAAAAAAGAAGAAAGTGCCGCTCTAGTACATGTTGGCTGGTCATCAGGATGACCGTGACTGATCTGAAGGAAGTGGTGCAAGAAAAAAGGGGCATGGAGAGCCCTGATCCATAGGGTGCCCGAGAGTCAGACATGACTGAATGACTGATGGTTATGTTAACAAAACTTGCTGCTTGCTGAGATGGCAGAACCTTATTGTTTCCCAGCCGTCAATATCTTCTACTCTTATAGTTTCATCTCCACCTTAGCGTTGTCAAATTTAGCTCAACAGTCTAAAAAGGAGTACGACAGAGGTGTCAAAGTCGCATCATCATGGCAGTGTCATGAGACGTATCACAATTTTTTTCCCCTTCACTAAACTGGACGTGGGCGTGGCCAGCACGTGACGCATCTGGCCTGTGGGCCACAAGTTTGACAGCCCTGATGTAAGACATTCAGATGAACACATTGTAGAGCTCTAGAACCTCTTTCCGCTTTCTAGAAACGTGCCTTTCCACAAATGAGAAGCATCTCTTTCTTATATTGCAAAGCTGGTGAATATTTAAAATTATTGGGGCTCATTTGTCTCCTTTCCTAAGACTATATAGAAACAAACAGCAGTCCTGAACGAGTGCTTTCTCTTCATTACAGGCAATCTTCAACTTATGATGACAACTGAGCCCCAAATTTCTGTTGTTAAGTGAGACATTTGTTAAATGAGTTTTGGCCCATTTCTTGCCACAGTTGTTAAGTGTATCACTGCAGCTGATAAGTTAGTAACCTGGTTATTAAGTGAATCTAGATTCCACATTGACTTTGCTTGGCAGAAGGTAACTAAAAGGGATCACATGACCTTGGACACAACAATGGTCATAAGTATGAACCAGTTGCCAAGCATCTCTATTTTGATCACGTGATCATGGGGATGCTGCAAAGGTCGTAAGTGTGAAAAATGGTCATAAGTCTGTTTTTTCAGTACCGCTGTAGCTTTGAACAATCACTAAATGAACTGTTGTAAGTCAAGGACTACCTGTAGTTCTCATTTCAGAAGTGATTCCTTTTTTTCTTTGTTTGCTCTTATGGCCAGAACAGGTCACCAAGAGGCCATAAGGGGTGAGGAGAGTAAGGGAACAGGTAGCCAATGGTATGAATATGTTTTTTGTTACAAACCATCCAAAGTGTCTTAGGTGATATGGGTGATACAGAAATGGAATGATTGATTGAATGAATGAATGAATGAAATGCCCAATTTTCAGTCCCAATGCCTTTTAACCTAATGCATCTTGTTTTGCACAGAAGTAAAATAAGACAAATTCAGGGATTCAACTGAATCAATAAATGGCTAAAGTCAGGACTGACAATAGGATGTTCATATAGCCCCACTCCTAATTTCTTACTTCCATGCATTAGGCAGAATCTCAAAGGATTCTACACTTGCATTTGTTTGAAATGGAATTCAGCTCTCTGTCCTATGCTAATGAAATGCAATCCTAAATTATCTAGATAACCAATTTTATACTTGGAAATCAGGTAGAAAAATGGGATGTCAGTTTTGCTGTCCCTGTGCCCCATTGAATCCTCCCTTCTGTCAAGTTAAACTGGGCTTTAGAAGGAGAAAATACATCTATGTATTTAGATAGTCTGTTCATAAGACAGCTACCGGGGGAAGAACTGTATTTTGGTTCCTGAGAATGGCAAAAGGATCTTATCATTTCTTGTCACCATGGACACAATCCTGCAATTTTTTATTTTTTATTTGGAAAGAAAAGAAAGAAGGAAGGGATTTTTCACTGTCATCTTCACAGGTTTTTTGTTTTTTTGTTTGCCTTTTCTGCAAGTTTATATCCTTAATAGATATGGAGGTTTTCCTTCCAAGCACTTAGCCAGGCCCTGACTGCTTAAACAAGTGAATTCAATTAAACTTTCTTCTAGGAAAATTTGTGTAAGATTCTAGCCACGACATTACAGAGGCATAACAACTTAACTGCAATACCACAACTTTAATATGTTGTTATTAACATTCTGAACTGGTATATTGGATTGACTTGAAATCATTTCTTTAAGTAGAGTTTTTCTCTGTCTTTTGATCCAGAATGTTTCTTTTTGAAAATGCAGTGCCTATATATATTCATATTTATTATTTATTTGACCAAGAAAATGCCTTATTTTTGCTTTATTGTATAATAAAACAGACAGCTAATCATGAAATGCCACAGGAAAGTTAAAGCTTGCTTTGTTGCCTTTAAAAATAAGCAGCTCCCTCGTTGTCTCCTGTAAATCTATTCCTACTTGACCTGTCTTTGCTTTCACAATCAATTCTGTAGAAAATAAAATCTTTAATTTCTTCTTCACTGTCCTACAATATAAAACCCATTTGTTGTTTATAGAACAACCAGCCCATTCAGGATGGCACATTCTGTTGTGATACATACTGTATAAAAGAATCTTCAATAATCTGAGAGCTTTTAAATAATTCTCTTTTTTCCTAGTATGACATTTCCAGATGACTTTTGCTTTCAAGGCTACACAAAGCCTTCAGAGAATAAGGGGTTGTTTTTTTCCTCCCCCCCCCCAGGATAATGACCATTTACATTTTCCATACTTAACCTGAGTAACATAGTTAGGCTTGGAAGCTTAGTTGCATTTGGTCTGGTGAGAACTTCAATACTAGTGCAAAAAACAAACTGCATATACTTACTAGGAGTCTAGTGTTATTATTTATAAAAATTTAATTTAACTTTAAAAAACCCCCAAAACAAAACAGAATTCTATTCTTCCCCAAGATCTTTTCTGTTTGGTGAAAATGAAACAGAACCTTGCAAAATAAGTCTTGATTAGGGTCTGTAGCTCCTGGCAGATTAACCAGAAATCATATGGCTGCTTTAGTTAAAAATAAATAAATCACAGTTTAGTTAAACTATGGAATTAATTACTATAGCAAGTGGGGAAGGTAACCAATTTAGGAGATTTTAAAAATCAGATTCATGGATTGTAAGGCTCTCTATGTTTATCATATATCTTCTAGACAGAAACACAAACATAATGGTTAAGGGACCAAGCTAGAAGGAGACAGTGAGTTCAAGTCCCGATTTAGCCATGAAAGCCAACTGGTTAACTTTAGCCAATCACTCTCTCCCAGCCCAACCCATCTCACAGGATAGTTGTGGAGAAAATAGAAGGACAAGGTGTGTTAGACATGTTCATCACCTTGAGTTATTTGTAAAAATAATAGAGACAGGATACAAACAAACAACCAAAATATAGTTCCTAGGAACTATATTTTTAACTTTAACTATACAATTAAAGAAGCTGGTGCTGTCTATCTATTTGTGAGTTTTTCAAATGCACTTGGTTGATCATTGTGTGATCAAAATGCAGAACTAGATTATGCCTGATCCAATGGAGCTGCTATGTTTTTACAGGAATCTGAAGTTGGTAAAATGAACAAACAAAGGAGTAGTTTTATGAAAATGCTGCATCAAACTGCATCACTGTTTGGTTTGGTGGCAGCAGTGTCTCAGATAGAAGATTCATACAGAGAGTGGTAAGGATAGTTAAGAAGATTATAGGAAGCTCGCTTCCTGTTATTCAGGATACTGCTTATAAACACTATGTGCTTAGAGCTCAAAGCATTGTTAGAGACCTCACATGCCCACTTCATGATCTGTTTCTGTTGCTCCCCTCTGGGAGGAGGTTTCAAAGTATTTCTAGCAGGACTACTAGATTCTGTAACAGCTTTGTTCCCTATGCCATCCGTCTGGTAAACCCACAAGATTCGTTTTTCTCGCTGTGTCCATGTATATCTGAACTAGACTATGTTGTTTCTCTGTGCCATATAATATATGCAGGTATGTGGATAAACGCATAATATTTATTTATTTGTTTATTTATTTATTTGTTTGTTTGTTTATTGGTGTCATGTTTATGTAGTGTTTATTGGAGGTGGTGACCATTTGAGAGTTGTATGCAACAAAATTTCATTTTAATATATGCCGATTAGTGTACATTTAAAGTGACAATAAAGTTATTCTAAGTCTATTCTAAGTCTAAGGTGATCAATAATACATTTTTAATGCATAACTATAAAGACAGCAGTACAGCTAGGTTTCCCCTTGTATGAGCAGAGAGCCTACTGTTGCAATATATACTACTATTGCAAAATCTATACTTCAAGTTGCATACCAAAATCCTTATGTGCACGTTATTATTACTACATACCCCCCATACACTGTTGCAACTGTAACTTTTGTGCAACTTTTACATATGAGTTGTGTACCATAAGGATGTCCCCATACCTCTAGAACATAGGGACAGAGTTTTCATCTGTGATGTTTCTCAATACAAATTATTTGTTGATTCTGTACACGGCAAGCCATTATTTTCCAAACTGTAAATATGTGTAGGCAAGGAAGGTAAGAAAGGAGAAGTAATCCTTAAGCTTCCTCTCTTTTTCATCACTAGTTCACAAGGTTTATCCCTACGGATAAGTACTGAAAGGAAAAACAGGTTCTGGCCCTCTGACACTAAGACCTAGTCTCAACAGCATTATACAAATGCAGAGCAAACCATATTTTGTTTTTATTATTTGTTCATCCTAACATTTAAGAGAATAATTTATAAGTTGCATAAAACACTCCATTTTGCTAAGCCTTTCATATAAATGTAGCCTCCTTAATAGCTTCTCCCCATCACACGATGGTTCCACTTCCATAGCTGGTATCAGAAATGAATGATAAAACTAAACCGAGCATGTTTTGTTTTTTCTATTGCTGTGTGTGTGTGTGTGTGTGTGTGTGTGTGTGTGTGTGTGTCAAAGGGAATTATTTTTTATATTTGAGGACTTAATCACAGTTTCTTTTGTCTGATAGATTATTAATGGGCTAGACCACTGAGATTTTTTTTTTTTAGTTAATTGGCAAAAAAAGGGAAAGTTTAGAAGCTGCCAGGACTATCAATGCCTAGGCTACAATATGCTTGAAATATTCAGCCAGGGCATGCTTTAATATTCATTCCCCATTTTTCCTTGAAGTTTTACATGGCCTGTTGTGGGCAGGAAGAATATATTTTCACTTGCAGGTTGTAATACAATTTGTAACACATTAAAGCAATGATCCTTCAATGTGCTGTCTCTGATAGTGGTTCCAATATAATAACACAGCATGGTATTGAGGGAAGCGTTGGCAGTATGTTCCATTGGTATTAAATTAACCATGAATAGTCAAGGCTGTTTGGTTCAGTCCTATTATTCATGCATATTTTTTGCTGTATTGTCTTTTTATCTCTTTGAAGTTATACATATCGGTATTAATTTAATAAGCGTGACAAAAATCCTACAGTGCTACAAAGAAGGAATTACTGAGGGGTTTTTTTTCTCCTCCCTGCTGAAGAAGCATTCTGGTCCGTTCATATATTTGATGCTTTGTGAGCCTTAACAACAAAGCAACAGCTTTTTGCTTTCTAGATTTTATGCTACTTTGTTTGTTGGTAGATGTGAATAATATTAATAACAAAAGAAGATGGGATTGCATTATATGTAAAGAATGACTATATCTGTAAAGAATTTTTTTGTACTAAAGTTGAACATCTGATGAAAACATTTGGGTGAATATTAAACTTGACAGTAGTACTTGTGAATAGATCACAAGTTAAGCATCAAACAGCAAGTACTGAAATTTTGTAAACATGTGATCAAGAAAATCTCAGCATCCCTTGAGAATTCAGAGGCGACTAAAATAGCTGAACTGGAAGGATCACATTATGTTACAAGGTCATAAAGCCATTGCTTCCACAAGGGTATTGTTCTTGCTATCGGTCCTCAATTGCTGCTCTTTACCTGGCTCTCTCCATTAAAGTCTGTGTACATCTTTCAGTCCAACTATTGTGCCTAGACCTGTGCTTGGAAAATCCTGTGGGACCCTGTTTCATTATTTCAGATAATGAAATAAATCTATTCTCTGCTTTTCCTCTGAAGTAGAAATTTAGTACTACCGGTACATTCCATATCAGTTTCTAACATTAATACTATGTTCCATATCAAACACTCTAACATTAAGAAGAAAGTTAGCTCACAATATGGAGACTACAACTGAAAATTGCTACCTGAGACCCTTGAGACTCTGTTGCATTCAAAACGATCAGGAAGAACACGCAAGGAGTTTCAGTTGCGGGAAGGCACACCGGACAGATGTCCGAGCTCCCTTTTTATTTTCACCGCTCCTCATTGCAGTAGGGGTGGGGTACAAAAACTTATCTTATCTTACACCATTGGTTAACATCTGTTTGGGTGTGCTCGTGACATTCGTTTGGGTGTGCTCGTGATACCCTCATGCTTATCTCATGTTGCATTCAACTGATTCCCTTCCACATGTCTACGTGCCGTTTCTTACGGCTTACAGATTATCTAGGGCGGATGCATGTGTTGACGTGACCCCTTCTGGTGTGGTTTGCCAGCTATCAGGAAGACCCATAATCTCCACATTGATCCATTGATTTTTTTGGCTTGGATCCATCAGAAGATGTCGACCGAATGTACAGTATGTCTTGGGCAAGTTAGGCAGTTCTACATGGAGAAGGCAGTCCTATATATAGTTAGGTGTGAAACCCTAAATAGCTTTATGCATTAAAACCCACATTTTAAATCGTACTAGGAAACATTCTGGCATCTAATGATGTGGTCACAAACTTTAGTAATGTGATTAGGGTTTCCTGAAAGCCCTGCTTGACCACGTAATCATCAACTGAGTGCCAGTGAAATAATGTTATTCTTCTTTTCTGAATCCATTACAAATTAAAGTCCTAGCATCTTTAGGGATTTTTTCTCTTCACTTGCATTTACCCAGCCTACACCACAATTATATATTCATTTTGTTTTCCCGATGATCATTACAATATCTTGGAATTTGAAAGCTAGGTTGATATTCTACCTCAGAGTGAGGTGTATTTTCTCCAAAAACTATTTTCTTTCAATCAAGATTTCCGGGAATGGTTCCACATGCAAAGTCATACATATGTATTCTTACATACATATAGCATATGCTTTTCATACAAAAAGAAAAATAACAGGGAAGTTTGCCTGTTAGCCACAACTTTTCTTGACATCTAGGTGTGCTTTTGAAAGAACTTTCTCCTTGGCTTTTTGCCAACAACCTTTGTTCTTGTGATGGCTGCTGAGAGGGAGAGAGAAGCGAGAAGCAGCAGTTGTCCTTTTCCTCTTCACTTCTTCTGGTGAGCTTTTTTGGCTGATGTTCCAGAACATGCAGTGAAAGAGGATTAAGGCCCATAATAGTAGATGGAACTGAATCACACTTTTATGATTTCTTCTTTCTTCACTGTGTTTCATACTGAGCTTAGTTCCACTCTAGTAAATGTTGGCAATAAGCTGGAGAATAGGACCACTGAAGCTTCTCTGAGGAAAGTGGATGTGTAAAAAAATTGTGGTGGCAAGGATATGCCAAATTAATATGACTTCTTGAACAGAATGCTAATGAAGTGCAAGGCTGCAGTGGAGTAAATACAATCTCTATAGGCACACTAAGCATCAGAAAGGGAGATTTCTTAAGAATAGGGATTTTGTAGCATGTATCATCCTAAACACCAGTGTGTGTATGTGTATGTGTGTGTGTGGGAAGCTGTATCTTTTTTTGGTCTGACACTGTATCCCAGATTATTCACCTATGTTGAACAAAGGCAGAGGAAATAGGAAAAGAAAGAGAGGGAAGGATTGAGTGCAACTATTACCAGCTGTTTTGATTTAACCAGAATCTCTACCATATTGCACTGTTAAAATACCGAAGTAGGGAACTTTTTCTATATGCGTTTACATTTAATAAAATATGTGAATATAGCAAATATGTTGACAAACAGATTAATTACACAGGTATGCTTATCAGGGACCTGTGATTAGTGGAATCATTGTTCATATTTTTTCTTGCTGATCTCTTCAGAATATTAAAGTAGCTGGTTATTTTGGTAATTTAACATATCACCAGTGTTGTTGTGCTATGTTCTTTTCACATTAGAAATAACATTTTAAGTTAAATATATTACTCTTATTATATTAAAAAATAACAAATGTTTGGTTGGATCAAGGAAAGAAAAATGGAAGTCCCTGACATTATTTTGTACAAGTGGCACTAGTTAGAAATTATCCATGCTTTGAACTTTGATAATATGTAATATTTTCATCTGTAGTGTTTTCATTTATTTATTTATTATTATATTTTTATCCCACATTTATTACTTTATAAATAAGTCAAGGTAATGAACATACATAGTATGTTGAGAGCCATGGTGACGTGGTGGTTAGAATGCAGTACTGCAGGCTACTTCTGCTAACTGCCAGCTGCCAGCAGTTGGGCAGTTCAATTCTCACTGCTTCCAGGTTGACTTAGCCTTCCATCCCTCTGAAGTTGGTAAAATGAGGACCCAGATTATGGGGAGAAATATTCTGACTCTATAAACCACTTACAGAGGCTGTAAAGCACTGTGAAGCAATATATAAATCTAAGTGCTATACTATAGTATTCCATCCTCCTCCTATTTTCCTTAGAAAAACAAACCCACGGCTTGGGCTGGGTTGAGACAGAGTGACTGGCCCAAGGGTCACCTAGCTGGTTTTCTTTGCTCTATTGATTTCAATTCCTTAAATAACACAGGTTCAGTAAGGCCAAGGACATTTCTTTTACATTAGGTATTTCACATGCCTATCCTTGGTATCCTTGCAGGATTTCATCCCGCTTCTAACATATATATAACATGTAACAGAGGAGATAGTTGGGTTTGTAATAAGAAGAGGAAACATAAAGTTCTGAGTGTGTTTTATAGAGAGCAATACCAGTTTGGCAGCTGATGTTGGGGACATGAGTTAGCAGTCTGGCCCTACTCCTTGAAGAAGGATTCAGAAAGATGGGTGACAAAATAATATGCTGACTGTTTGCTAATTAAAACTCTACTGCAATTATCTGAAGGACCATCTATTTCCATTGCCTGATATGTTCAAACAGAGTAGGGATGGTCCAGGTCCCATCTGATAAATGTTGTCATCTTGTGGGACTGAGGAAGTATGCCTCCTTTGTCATTGCCCCTGCCTTCAGAGATATGGATGCCATTCACTCTTCCGGGCTTCTAGAAATCTCTTAAAACCAGGCTCTGTTTCCAGGACTGGGCTTAATATTTGGGGGACCTTGTTGTATTTTTTATTGTAGAGGCTGTTTTAACTCTAGGTTGTATCATTTTGTTTATGTTTTTAACAGTTTTAATCATGTCCTAGATTTTGAAAGCCACGCATGATCTGTTGGAGTGGTGCTATAATACAGTAAAATGAATGAATGAATGAATAAAAAAGAAAGAAAGAAAAAAAAGAAAGAAAGAGAAAGAAAGAAAGAAAAAGAATACATGATTGGACTATGTTAGCTATATATCATCACAATGGATAGATGGAGAAATCCTTATTTTTACCTTCCAGTTGAAGCAATCCTAGATAAAAGTGTGTTTTGTTATAAACAAAGTTATTATAAATATAATCTGTGTACTTGGATAAAAAGGGGGCATAAGAGGATCTTACTTAATTATTTATTTATATGGTTGCTCATCCAACACAAGTGACTCTGGATGGCATAAAAAGATTAAAAGCACATACATATTACAAAATACCCAACATATAACCCTTGGCACCCAAGGATTGACAATAACTCAACTCAAAGAAGAAATGAAATAATCAAATCACCAGAAGATCTCATCTAACCTCCTCACCCAAAGACCTGGGAATCAACCAGGACTGGAGACATCCAAATCTCCTTGGGAATGCTATTCCACAGGGAAGTGCTGCCACACAGAAAGCCCAACTCTGGGGTTCAACAACAAGGCATTATTTAATAGAAACGATCCACAGCATACATTGTTTATTACATCTTATGGGATGAGCAGAAACGTCCGGAGAAAGGGCATTCAATATATAACCTTATACCACATAGGCTTTACAGGTAATACACAAAATTGCACCTGGAATCCTTCTGGGAGTGAATACAAACCATGGAGCAGCTATGATACACAGGCATAAAAAGAATTCCAAAATCTGCCTACACTGCTGCTGCTGGTACAATAAAGATCTCTTATGTATTGGATAAACATTGGTATGAAAAGTGATAATAAAACTATGGACCCACTTTTGTTATAAGAACTATAATATAAGAACTATATGCCATGGTTGTTGTTGTGGGTTTTTTGCACTTGTGTCAGAAGCACTGAGGTCTTCTGGGTTGAAAGGATTAGCTGGTGAAACCACTGTTGCCCTGGGGATGCCTGGTTGGGGGGCTCCTGGCAGAAGCTGGAGTGAAGGACGAGAAATCAACCATGCCCCACAGTAGCTCTCTGGTCTCAAATGTGGGCTTGC
The DNA here is from genome assembly GCA_032468155.1 of Oxyrhabdium leporinum. Lineage (NCBI taxonomy): Eukaryota > Metazoa > Chordata > Lepidosauria > Squamata > Cyclocoridae > Oxyrhabdium > Oxyrhabdium leporinum. The sequence continues at coordinate 2,266 of JANHFL010008988.1, read as the reverse complement.
TAACCTCCTGCCCAGTGCTTCAACCACTGGAGCTACTGTGTTCCAATATGCCATGGGTGGTTTTGTGTTTACAAGCGCACCCATGTAAATTATATAACCAATAAACAAACATTCAGGGAAAATATTGATGCCAACATTTTTGTCTATAAATACTGTAATGGGTCATGTGTACATAGCTGGCACAAATTAAGATGGGATTTTCTTTGTTTTAAAAAAGGTCTCTACTGTATCAAACATATACTTTATTTTTCTTGCCTTCAACCACCAATTGGGTTCCACTTTAATTGCTTCATTAAACTCTTTCAAAGTCCATCTAAAAACCTCATTTGTTCCTCCTTAACTTCATTTCCCTTCTGATGCCCTGCTCTGAGAATAAATTATGGAAATTGGAGAAAAAATAATTGGTTGCCAGACAAAAAACTGGTGGGAATATGTAGGGAATGCTGTATATGAATAATAACTCAGAGGCATTAAATAATAGGAGAAGAGAGAAAAGTATAGGTCATTGAAGAGATGAATCTTGTTAATACTTCTTCAGTGTTAAAGAAAAGAATATTAGGACTTTTCAATTAAGTGTTTATAGACATATCATTTTAGGTTTAATTAAAAAAACTAAATATATTATGTAATAACTTTAATTGATTTTTTGCACTAAGAAAAATTTAAAGTAATCAATGAAAGCAAATGCTTAATTTAAATTGGTTTTATGAAAATGTTAATCATTTGACTGAGTGGATCACAAATGAATGCATAAAAAATGTATGGTACTCAAAGGATGTTCATAATCTCCCCAAGAGTTGTTTAATATTAAAATACTTAAAGCATTTAGATTAGGTTATGGTTAGATCAGAAAGTTTTGATTTAATTTCTAACAATTACTGTTAGCTTGCATTAAAAGGAAACTTGAAAATTCCAAGGCATCAGCTAAAATTTCATTTTGATGGAAAAATCAATTTACACAATGAAAGTCTGAGACTTTAACAATGTTATCAAAACATTATTATTTTAAAATAGTGCATTTTTTTGCTGTGGCTGCAAAGCATAACTCTGCTATATTAATATGACCCCATCTCTGCTTTTGTTGGGCAGCTTTTGCTTCACAAATATTTGTTTGGAAGTCATCCAAAGTCAAGTTAAAATCTTGATTCTTCAAGAATGCACTTTTTAAAATATATCCAGATTCCATTCAGGTATACAGTGATCAAATAGAGAAATGCAACTGGTTGTAGAAAAATGATGAACAGATGGACAATATCAAACCAGGAAACTGATCATGCAACCACCATGCAATACGTCATCATCATTAATATTGTACTGATAATTCTTGTGTCACCACCAGTGAACAAGTATCACAATTACAGCATTTCTGAAATTAACATAAAAAAGGTATATGACCAATCAATTATGATCTTAAGTCAAGGACTACCTGTATAGAGCTCTGATATGAATTTCATAGCCATTCATAGAAAATAAAAAAGGTGCATTTTGAAGAATGTCTACTTTCCTAGGGGATGGGGAAAGAAAAGAAAATTCTGGGGAATTAGGAGTAGTGATATGCAACCCCCAGTGAACTGATGACTTGTCAGAGTCTTTTCTCTTTTTTTTTGAGCATATAAATACTCCTTCCTCCATGGGAACCATTTCTGAGAGCATCCTAGATTTTGCTACTGACCTATATCCATGTTTAATAGACCATGAAGGGGTTTCTGCTTGTATCAATGGAAACAAAGTATTAGATTTGATACCAGAATAAACTTTTTTTAAAATTGAAATGGTACAGCAACATTGAATCCAAAAACAAGAATACCTAGTAGGTTTATCTATGGATATCACATAAACATGGAATAGGGCCTCTTCCACCTTCATGCTAGTCTTCCTGAAAAAAAATGACAAGATAGAATAAAAATTGAACATAAAACATACAGTGTTTCATAACAATTCCACACTCTTTTTGGTAAAAAAAGTAATTGCAGGTGAAAGAAGGTGGGGTACAACTTTCTGTAAATCTAAGCCTACTTTAGATTTTGTAGTTGGAATAATTGATGGCCAACTACATCTTCTTGACTGATCAAAAGAACATAACAATATGTCATTATATGAATTGGTCCAAACCTTTTTTAAAGGCAGCGAAGCTAATAGACAACACCACAACTCATGGTAGCAAATTCTAAAGTTCAATGACATGTTATATATATGGGTAACCAAGTCTCCCTCACAACAAAACACATAACTACTTGGTGTTGCTGATGAAAAAGGGAGGAGAACC